>JAVKPL010008920.1:0-34218 GCA_032173675.1 Gastrolobium villosum | reverse complement strand
TGATTTTGTGATGATTTTTGACGGAAAATGGATTCCGTCGAAGATTTTTGACGGAAAATGTATTCCGTCGAAAATGGATGAATTAAATTAATGCAAAAGAAATTTATTTTGTGAAGTTTTTCGACGGAAAATGAATTCCGTCGAAAATGGATGAATAAAATAAATGCAAAAGAAATTGATATTGTGAAATTTTTCGATGGAAAACGGATTCCGTCGAAAATGGATGAATAAAATAAATGTAAAAGAAATTGATTTTATGAAGTTGTTCGATGGAAAATGGATTCCGTCGAAGATTTTTGACGGAAAATGAATTCCGTCGAAAATGGATGAATAAAATAAATGCAAAAGAAATTGATTTTGTGAAGTTTTTCGACGTAAAATGGATTCCGTCGAAGATTTTGGACGGAAAATGAATTCCGTCGAAAATGGATGAATAAAATAAATGCAAAAGAAATTGATTTTATGAAGTTTTAAGATGGAAAATGGATTCCGTCGAAGATTTTTGACGAAAAATGTATTCCGTCGAAAATGGATGAATAAATAAATGCAAAAGAAATTGTTTTTGTGTAGTTTTTCGACGGAAAAAGAATTTCGTCGAAAACGGATTAATAAAATACATGCAAAAGAAATTGATTTTGTGAAGTTTTTCGACGGAAAATGGATTCCGTCGAAGATTTTGGACGAAAAATGAATTCCGTCGAAAATGGATGAAGAAAATAAATGCAAAAGAAATTGATTTTATGAAGTTTTTCGTTGGAAAATGGATTCCGTCGAAGATTTTTGACGAAAAATGTATTCCGTCGAAAACGGATGAATAAAATAAATGCAAAAGAAATTGATTTTGGGAAGTTATTCGACGGAAAATGGATTCCGTCGAAGATTTTTGACCGAAAATGAATTTCACCGAAAACGGATGAATAAAAAAATGCAAAAGAAATTGATTTTGTGAAGTTTTTCGACGGAAAATGGATTCCGTCGAAGATTTTTGACGGAAAATGAATTCCGTCGAAAATGGATAAATAAAATAAATGCAAAAGAAATTGATTTTGTGAAGTTTTTCTACAGAAAAAGAATTTCGTTGAAAACGGAATAATAAAATAAATGCAAAAGAAATTGATTTTTTGAAGTTTTTCTACGGAAAATGGATTCCGTAGAAGATTTTTGATGGAAAATGAATTCCGACGAAAACAGATTAATAAAATAAATGCAAAAGAAATTGATTTTGTGAAGATTTTTGAATGAAAATGAATTCCGTCGAAAACGGATGAATAAAATTAATGCAAAAGAAATTGATTTTGCGAAGTTTTTCGACGGAAAATGGATTCCGTCGAAGATTTTTGAAGAAAAATGTTTTCCGTCGAAAACGGATTAATAAAATAAATGCAAAAGAAATTGATTTTGTGAAGATTTTTGACGGAAAATGAATTCCGTCGAAAACGGATGAATAAAATAAATGCAAAAGAAATTGATTTTGCGAAGTTTTTCGACGGAAAATGGATTCCGTCGAAGATTTTTGACAAAAAATGAATTCCGTCGAAAATGGATGAATAAAATAAATGCAATAGAAATTGATTTGATGAAGTTTTTCGACGAAAAATAGATTCTGTCGAAGATTTTTGACGAAAAATGTATTCCGTCGAAAACGGATGACTAAAATAAATGCAAAAGAAATTGATTTTGTGAAATTTTTCGACGGAAAAAGGATTTCGTCGAAAACAGATTAATAAAATAAATGCAAAGAAAATTGATTTTGTGAGTTTTTCGACGCAAAATGGATTCCGTCGAAGATTTTTGACGGAAAATGTATTCCGTCGAAAATGGATGAATTAAAATAATGCAAAAGAAATCTATTTTGTGAAGTTTTTCGACGGAAAATGAATTCCGTCGAAAATGGATGAATAAAATAAATGCAAAGGAAATTGATATTGTGAAATTTTTCGATGCAAAACGGATTCCGTCGAAAATGGATGAATAAAATAAATGCAAAAGAATTTGATTTTGTGAACTTTTTCGACGTAAAATGGATTCCGTCGAAGATTTTGGACGAAAAATGAATTCCGTCGAAAATGGATGAATAAAATAAATGCAAAAGAAATTGATTTTATGAAGTTTTAAGATGGAAAATGGATTCCGTCGAAGATTTTTGACGAAAAATGTATTCCGTCGAAAACGGATGAATAAAATAAATTGAAAAGAAATTGATTTTGGGAAGTTATTCGACGGAAAATGGATTCCGTCGAAGATTTTTGACCGAAAATGAATTTCACCGAAAACGGATGAATAAAAAAATGCAAAAGAAATTGATTTTGTGAAGTTTTTCGACGGAAAATGGATTCCGTCGAAGATTTTTGACGGAAAATGAATTCCGTCGAAATTGGATAAATAAAATAAATGCAAAAGAAATTGATTTTGTGAAGTTTTTCTACAGAAAAAGAATTTCGTTGAAAACGGAATAATAAAATAAATGCAAAAGAAATTGATTTTTTGAAGTTTTTCTACGGAAAATGGATTCCGTAGAAGATTTTTGATGGAAAATGAATTCCGACGAAAACAGATTAATAAAATAAATGCAAAAGAAATTGATTTTGTGAAGATTTTTGAATGAAAATGAATTCCGTCGAAAACGGATGAATAAAATTAATGCAAAAGAAATTGATTTTGCGAAGTTTTTCGACGGAAAATGGATTCCGTCGAAGATTTTTGAAGAAAAATGTTTTCCGTCGAAAACGGATTAATAAAATTGTAACGCCCTCCCTTGTATGCATCCAAGAGAGTCGTTTGCTAAGCGGAATTAGAGTCGTTAACGTCACATGAGCTAACAAAGATTCTCATAGCAGTAAACAAATCCGAAAAGCGTTTCTACAGTTCTTATCACTTCTGTTTGGACGATAAAAAATATTTCAAGTGATTTAGAAAGAGCACGTTTGGGGCTTCGCGTGCATATAAAATAATAGTAAATCAGAGTTCGTTTGCTCATAAAAACACCTCCCGTAAGGTGCACTGTAAAAATTTCAGCACTTAAGTCTTTTAAAAAATTCCTTTCACAAACGTTTTCCAAAAATAGCCGCTGTTCGTAAAGTTCAAGATAAAATAAAGATGATAAGGTCTACAGTCATCCAAGAGTACCAAAACATTAAACATTACAGTCATCCAATCAATCAAACAGCAACAGTGATAATCCATGCATCAGCAAGCAACAGCAAAACATCACTCCTTCAAATGCTTTTACGTCCCCCTGCCATTTTGGAAAAATAGCAGCCCCGAAGGGGTGAGAAAAATCCCAGTAGTGTGGCAACAAAACCAGTAATATAACAGTATTAACTAGGCACAAAATCATAAACAGTCACTTCAACATATCCTTGTTCCTTTTCCTTTTTCCTTTTCATCATATTCATATATATAGCGCATATAACGCCTTTCCTTTTCATCATATTCATATATTGCGTATATAACGCCTTTCCTTTGCGCTTTTAGCACCGTCGTGCGCGCACTTCACAGTGGAATCAAATATACCCTTGGCACCTGAGCTCCATGTGGATTCCAACTGTGGGCCTATGCGGACTGATGCCAAGTGTCCCATACCCCGGTACCTTGGGGATGCCTATATGATGCTTGCTCAAACACATGGTCCTGTACATAACTATTCTAAAACAAGGCCTATATGATCTTGATACATGCATGTCATGCTATGCTTTCACACACAAAGCGTAAAAATGCGGTATGATGTAAGGTGCATGCTTATATACCTTTCATATAGCCATCACGGCACATATACTTTTCATATGCGTTATGCTGCCACATAACGTCTTTACCTCATAATCATATAGCCATCACGGCACATTTTTGGCAGTTTCCTTTCATCATAATGGAACATAATACTTTTACGGAATATGGAGCATCATGTCACAATTTTATACCAGTAGTCAATAGTCACATTAGGTAATATCGCCTGACACTTACCTTGTGTGCCTTAAACAATACCAAACAGCAGCGAAGTATCTCACTTCTTAAGCGCACCTAAATCAATTACAACCAATCATTTACAGCGGCGATTTACAGCAGAAACAGTGAGCATACAGCAGCGTTTTACAGTGGAAAACAGTGAGCATACAGCAGTGTTTTACAGCAGAGAAACAGTGAGCATACAGCAGTGTTTTACAGCAGAGAAACAGTGAGCATACAGCAGTGTTTTACAGCAGAAAACAGTGACGTTTGTTCTTAAAACAGTGAGCAGAAACAGTGACTTTTTCCTTAAAAACAGCGGGCAGAAACAGTGACGTTCTCCTTAAAAACAGTGGGCAGAAACAGTGACGTTTTACTTAAAAACAGTGGACAGAAACAGTGACGTTTTACAGCAGAAAAACAGTAGCACCTTACAGCAGAAACAGTGACCATTTTAAAACAGAAACAGTGACATTTTGGACCTCAAAACAGTGGCAGAACAGTGGCTTTAGACAGTGGCAGAAACAGTGGCATTTGAATGTTAAAACAGTGACATAGTCAATGGCATTTGGACCTCAAAACAGTGGCATAAGTAGGGTTATTTGTGCATCAAAACAGTGGCATGAATGGTAACATTTAATCATTAAAACAGTGACATTAGGGGTGATATTTGCACATCAAAAACAGTGGCCAAGGGAGTAGTTTTTGAACATTAAAACAGTGGCATGAATGATACATTTGAACATCCAAAACAGTGATATAAATCATGATTTTTAGACATTAAAACAGTGGCATAAATAGTGATTCTTGATCATCAAAACAGTGGCAAAATGGGAGTATTTAGACACCAATACAGTGGCATAAAGGGTAGTGTTTGGACATCAAGATGGTGGTTATTTTATGCAGAAACAGTGGCTCATTAAGTACTAAAACAGTGAGTGTTTTTGCAAAACAGTGACATATGTGACATTAAAACAGTGAGCATTTTATGCAGAAACAGTGGCACATAATGGACTAAAACAGTGAGTGTTTTTATGCAGAAACAGTGGCACATAATGGACTAAAACAGTGAGTGTTTTTATGCAGAAACAGTGGCATGTGATGCACTAAAACAGTGAGCATTTTATACAAAACAGTGGCATCAAAATGGTGCTCTTGTCAAACCGAAACAGTGACATTCTTAGCCTCAAAACAGTGGCACATTCATACATAAACAATGGCATATTTCTCCTCAAAACAGTGGCATATTCATACATAAACAGTGGCATAAACTTAAGCATAACCATGAGACTTTCATGCATACAAATCATAAAATAGCTCCATCCTTATACTTTAACCATGCTCAATCAAGAATCCAAAGCAAAACATATTCAAGGAGACATTCAAGCACACACATGATTACACACCATGAAAGAGGTCTAAGTTCAAGGCTTACCTCTTGTAGCACACACTTCTTGCTCACACACCACACCTTTCTAGCTCTACTTCACAACAAGTCCCCACTTCCTAGGATGTTCTATGCGCATAAATGGTGAGGAGGAACAAACTTGGACAGCTTCAAGGTTGAGGACAAGGCTGGACAGTGAGGGAAGGTGAGTTGTCTTAGCAAAGTTTTTCTTTCTCCAAAGGTTCCTACACTACACGGTTTAGAGGGGGGAGAATGGAAGAGGGGAAGAAGTTGGCTGCACTTGTACATGAGGCCAGCCCTTCCTTGTGCGCATACTTAAAGGGAAAGTGAGGAGAGGTGGCAATGATTAAACATCATGAAAATTCTGGTTGCTTGAAGAAGTGGGGCTGCACACTTGGGCTGAACAAGCAAAGGGTTGCTTCTAACCTACACTATGCACATGCAAGGAGTGAGGAGAGGATTCAGATCTGAATAAGTGCTATCAAGTCAGAATTTTAAACACCAACAAGCAAGCTAGGCGCACAAGATGGAGTGGAAAGGAGGTGCATCATGAGCACATGCTAGGAGGTTCACTAAGTCCACAAGCAAGACAGCTTTGTGGCAGCCCAAAAAAATCTGAATTGATGCAGTCTTTGTGCGCATGTGATGAGGGAGATGCAGCCCCAAAGTCCTTCTTTGGTTGCATGAGGAAGCAAGGACAGATTTGGCTCATGATGGACTGCCAAAAGCATGCAAAAATCTGCACATTTCAGCCTCATGATGGAAGGTGTAAGGTGGTTCTCCAAGTCAACACTCAAAGGCAGATTTTGTGTCATAAGGAAATCTGATCTATGCCCCTCCATGTGCGCCTAAAGTGAGGTGTATGCAGCCCAAAATGATGCTAAGGAGTACATGTGTCTTCCATGCAATGAAGTTGAATCCAAATGATGCACAAGCTAGGTGATGTGGCGGTCAAACAAGGAGGAAGTTGGCAGATTTTCAAAGTCCCAAATACTCTCTTATGCGCATGAAAAGAGGAGGAAAAATACATCAAGCCATGTGAAGGTTCCTTGGTGCACAAACAACCTTGTTGGACAAGGCTTAGGGAGGTATGTGTGGGTTTAACTTTGGGCTGAACTAACTTGATCCAAAAGCCTCCTTGGGCCATTGGCCTACACATACAAAGAACCCAATCACACAAGTCCAATAGTGACAAGTCCACACACACTAGCCCACTTCCAAAGTCCAATAAACACTAAAGCCTTCTAACACACACTCAAATTACTCATATGATAAAATTCACATGTCTACATATGTACCCTCCTATGATTTAATTTAAATACTTACCTTAGTCTTATCCAAGGATAAAGATCAACAATTCGCAAGCCATCACACATAAACCATAAATCCGAAATCTACACATACATCTATAACATATGGTACTTATGTATTTTACTAATTATGCGGGATGTTACAAAAATAAATGCAAAAGAAATTGATTTTGTGAAGATTTTTGACGGAAAATGAATTCCGTCGAAAACGGATGAATAAAATAAATGCAAAAGAAATTGATTTTGCGAAGTTTTTCGACGGAAAATGGATTCCGTCGAAGATTTTTGACAAAAAATGAATTCCGTCGAAAATGGATGAATAAAATAAATGCAATAGAAATTGATTTGATGAAGTTTTTCGACGAAAAATAGATTCTGTCGAAGATTTTTGACGAAAAATGTATTCCGTCGAAAACGGATGACTAAAATAAATGCAAAAGAAATTGATTTTGTGAAATTTTTCGACGGAAAAAGGATTTCGTCGAAAACAGATTAATAAAATAAATGCAAAGAAAATTGATTTTGTGAGTTTTTCGACGCAAAATGGATTCCGTCGAAGATTTTTGACGGAAAATGTATTCCGTCGAAAATGGATGAATTAAAATAATGCAAAAGAAATTTATTTTGTGAAGTTTTTCGACGGAAAATGAATTCCGTCGAAAATGGATGAATAAAATAAATGCAAAGGAAATTGATATTGTGAAATTTTTCGATGCAAAACGGATTCCGTCGAAAATGGATGAATAAAATAAATGCAAAAGAAATTGATTTTGTGAACTTTTTCGACGTAAAATGGATTCCGTCGAAGATTTTGGACGGAAAATGAATTCCGTCGAAAATGGATGAATAAAATAAATGCAAAAGAAATTGATTTTATGAAGTTTTAAGATGGAAAATGGATTCCGTCGAAGATTTTTGACGAAAAATGTATTCCGTCGAAAATGGATGAATAAAATAAATGCAAAAGAAATTAATTTTATGAAGTTTTTCGACCAAAAATGGATTCCGTTGAAGATTTTTGACGAATAATGTATTCCGTCGAAAATGGATGAATAAAATAAATGCAAAAGAAATTGATTTTGTGAAGATTTTTGACGGAAAATGAATTCCGTCGAAAATGGATGAATAAAATAAATGCAAAAGAGATTGATTTTGTGAAGATTTTTGACGGAAAATGAATTCCGTCGAAAATGGATGAATAAAATAAATGCAAAAGAAATTGATTTTATGAAGTTTTTCGATGGAAAATGGATTCCGTCGAAGATTTTTGACGAAAAATGTATTACGTCGAAAATGGATGAATAAAATAAATGCAAAAGAAATTGTTTTTGTGTAGTTTTTCGACGGAAAAAGAATTTCGTCGAAAATGGATTAATAAAATAAATGCAAAAGAAATTGATTTTGTGAAGTTTTTCGACGGAAAATGGATTCCGTCAAAGATTTTTGACGGAAAATGAATTCCGTCGAAAATGAATGAATAAAATAAATGCAAAAGAAATTGATTTTGTGAAGTTTTTCGACGGAAAATGGATTCCGTCGAAGATTTTTGACGGAAAATGAATTCCGTCGAAAATGGATGAATAAAATAAATGCAAAATAAATTGATTTTATGAAGTTTTTCGACGAAAAATGGATTCCGTCTAAGATTTTTGACGAAAAATGTATTCCGTTGAAAACGGATTAATAAAATAAATGCAATAGAAATTGATTTTGTGAAGATTTTTGACGGAAAATGGAATTCCGTCGAAAACGGATGAATAAAATAAATGCAAAAGAATTCCGTCGAAAACGGATGAATAAAATAAATGCAAAAGAAATTGATTTTGTGAAGTTTTTCGACGGAAAATGGATTCCATCGAAGATTTTTGATGGAAAATGAATTCCGTCGAAAATGGATGAATAAAATAAATGCAAAAGAAATTGATTTTATGAAGTTTTTCGACGAAAAATGGATTCCGTTGAAGATTTTTAACGAAAAATGTATTCCGTCGAAAACGGATGAATAAAATAAATGCAAAAGAAATTGATTTTGTGAAGATTTTTGACGGAAAATGAATTCCATCGAAAATGGATGAATAAAATAAATGCAAAAGAAATTGATTTTGTGAAGTTTTTCGACGGAAAATGGATTCCGTCGAAGATTTTGGACGGAAAATGAGTTCCGTCGAAAATGGATGAATAAAATAAATGCAAAAGAAATTGATTTTGTGAATTTTTCGAAGGAAAATGGATTCTGTCGAAGATTTTTGACGGAAAATGAATTCCGTCGAAAATGGATGAATAAAATAAATGCAAAAGAAATTGATTTTGTGAATTTTTTAAATGGAAAATAGATTCCGTCTAAGATTTTTGACGGAAAATGAATTCCACCGAAAACGGATGAATAAAATAAATGCAAAAGAAATTGATTTTGTGATGTTTTTCGACGGAAAATGGATTCCGTAGAAGATTTTTGACGGAAAATGGATTCCGTCGAATATTTTTGACGGAAAATGAATTCCGTCGAAAATGGATGAATAAAATAAATGCAAAAGAAATTGATTTTGTGAAGTTTTTCGACGGAAAATGGATTCCGTCGAAGATTTTTGACGGAAAATGAATTCTGTCGAAAATGGATGAATAAAATAAATGCAAAAGAAATTGATTTTGTGAATTTTTTAAACGGAAAATAGATTTCGTCGAAGATTTTTGACGGAAAATGAATTCCGTCGAAAATGGATGAATAAAATAAATGCAAAAGAAATTGATTTTATGAAGTTTTTCGACGAAAAATGGATTCCGTCGAAGATTTTTGACGAAAAATGTATTCCGTCGAAAATGGATTAATAAAATAAATGCAAAAGAAATTGATTTTGTGAAGATTTTTGACGGAAAATGAATTCCGTCGAAAACGGATGAATAAAATAAATGCAAAAGAAATTGATTTTGTGAAGTTTTTCGACGGAAAATGGATTCCGTTGAAGATTTTTGACGAAAAATGTATTCCGTCGAAAACGGATGAATAAAATAAATGCAAAAGAAATTGATTTTGTGAAGATTTTTGACGGAAAATGAATTCCGTCGAAAATGGATGAATAAAATAAATGCAAAAGAAATTGATTTTGTGAAGTTTTTCGACGTAAAATGGATTCCGTCGAAGATTTTGGACGGAAAATGAATTCCGTCGAAAATGGATGAATAAAATAAATGCAAAAGAAATTGATTTTATGAAGTTTTAAGATGGAAAATGGATTCCGTCGAAGATTTTTGACGAAAAATGTATTCCGTCGAAAATGGATGAATAAAATAAATGCAAAAGAAATTGTTTTTGTGTAGTTTTTCGACGGAAAAAGAATTTCGTCGAAAACGGATTAATAAAATACATGCAAAAGAAATTGATTTTGTGAAGTTTTTCGACGGAAAATGGATTCCGTCGAAGATTTTTGACGGAAAATGAATTCCGTCAAAAATGGATGAATAAAATAAATGCAAAAGAAATTGATTTTATGAAGTTTTTCGATGGAAAATGGATTCCGTCGAAGATTTTTGACGGAAAATGAATTCCGTCGAAAATGGATGAATAAAATAAATGCAAAAGAAATTGATTTTGTGAAGTTTTTCGACGTAAAATGGATTCCGTCGAAGATTTTGGACGGAAAATGAATTCCGTCGAAAATGGATGAATAAAATAAATGCAAAAGAAATTGATTTTATGAAGTTTTAAGATGGAAAATGGATTCCGTCGAAGATTTTTGATGAAAAATGTATTCCGTCGAAAATGGATGAATAAAATAAATGCAAAAGAAATTGATTTTGGGAAGTTATTCGACGGAAAATGGATTCCGTCGAAGATTTTTGACGGAAAATGAATTTCACCGAAAACGGATGAATAAAAAAATGCAAAAGAAATTGATTTTGTGAAGTTTTTCGACGGAAAATGGATTCCGTCGAAGATTTTTGACGGAAAATGAATTCCGTCGAAAATGGATAAATAAAATAAATGCAAAAGAAATTGATTTTGTGAAGTTTTTCGACAGAAAAAGAATTTCGTTGAAAACGGAATAATAAAATAAATGCAAAAGAAATTGATTTTTTGAAGTTTTTCGACGGAAAATGGATTCCGTAGAAGATTTTTGATGGAAAATGGATTTCGTCGAAGATTTTTGACGGAAAATGAATTCCGACGAAAACGGATTAATAAAATAAATGCAAAAGAAATTGATTTTGTGAAGATTTTTGAATGAAAATGAATTCCGTCGAAAATGGATTAATAAAATAAATGCAAAAGAAATTGATTTTGCGAAGTTTTTCGACGGAAAATGGATTCCGTCGAAGATTTTTGAAGAAAAATGTTTTCCGTCGAAAACGGATTAATAAAATAAATGCAAAAGAAATTGATTTTGTGAAGATTTTTGACGGAAAATGAATTCCGTCGAAAACGGATGAATAAAATAAATGCAAAAGAAATTGATTTTGCGAAGTTTTTCGACGGAAAATGGATTCCGTCGAAGATTTTTGACAAAAAATGAATTCCGTCGAAAATGGATGAATAAAATAAATGCAATAGAAATTGATTTGATGAAGTTTTTCGACGAAAAATAGATTCTGTCGAAGATTTTTGACGAAAAATGTATTCCGTCGAAAACGGATGACTAAAATAAATGCAAAAGAAATTGATTTTGTGAAATTTTTCGACGGAAAAAGGATTTCGTCGAAAACGGATTAATAAAATAAATGCAAAGAAAATTGATTTTGTGAGTTTTTCGACGCAAAATGGATTCCATCGAAGATTTTTGACGGAAAATGTATTCCGTCGAAAATGGATGAATTAAAATAATGCAAAAGAAATTTATTTTGTGAAGTTTTTCGACGGAAAATGAATTCCGTCGAAAATGGATGAATAAAATAAATGCAAAGGAAATTGATATTGTGAAATTTTTCGATGCAAAACGGATTCCGTCGAAAATGGATGAATAAAATAAATGCAAAAGAAATTGATTTTGTGAACTTTTTCGACGTAAAATGGATTCCGTCGAAGATTTTGGACGGAAAATGAATTCCGTCGAAAATGGATGAATAAAATAAATGCAAAAGAAATTGATTTTATGAAGTTTTAAGATGGAAAATGGATTCCGTCGAAGATTTTTGACGAAAAATGTATTCCGTCGAAAATGGATGAATAAAATAAATGCAAAAGAAATTGATTTTATGAAGTTTTTCGACGAAAAATGGATTCCGTTGAAGATTTTTGACGAATAATGTATTCCGTCGAAAATGGATGAATAAAATAAATGCAAAAGAAATTGATTTTGTGAAGATTTTTGACGGAAAATGAATTCCGTCGAAAATGGATGAATAAAATAAATGCAAAAGAGATTGATTTTGTGAAGATTTTTGACGGAAAATGAATTCCGTCGAAAATGGATGAATAAAATAAATGCAAAAGAAATTGATTTTATGAAGTTTTTCGATGGAAAATGGATTCCGTCGAAGATTTTTGACGAAAAATGTATTACGTCGAAAATGGATGAATAAAATAAATGCAAAAGAAATTGTTTTTGTGTAGTTTTTCGACGGAAAAAGAATTTCGTCGAAAACGGATTAATAAAATAAATGCAAAAGAAATTGATTTTGTGAAGTTTTTCGACGGAAAATGGATTCCGTCAAAGATTTTTGACGGAAAATGAATTCCGTCGAAAATGAATGAATAAAATAAATGCAAAAGAAATTGATTTTGTGAAGTTTTTCGACGGAAAATGGATTCCGTCGAAGATTTTTGACGGAAAATGAATTCCGTCGAAAATGGAAAATAAAATAAATGCAAAAGAAATTGATTTTGTGAATTTTTTAAACGGAAAATAGATTCCGTCGAAGATTTTTGACGGAAAATGAATTCCGTCGAAAATGGATGAATAAAATAAATGCAAAATAAATTGATTTTATGAAGTTTTTCGACGAAAAATGGATTCCGTCTAAGATTTTTGACGAAAAATGTATTCCGTTGAAAACGGATTAATAAAATAAATGCAAAAGAAATTGATTTTGTGAAGATTTTTGACGGAAAATGAATTCCGTCGAAAACGGATGAATAAAATAAATGCAAAAGAAATTGATTTTGTGAAGTTTTTCGACGGAAAATGGATTCCATCGAAGATTTTTGATGGAAAATGAATTCCGTCGAAAATGGATGAATAAAATAAATGCAAAAGAAATTGATTTTATGAAGTTTTTCGACGAAAAATGGATTCCGTTGAAGATTTTTAACGAAAAATGTATTCCGTCGAAAACGGATGAATAAAATAAATGCAAAAGAAATTGATTTTGTGAAGATTTTTGACGGAAAATGAATTCCATCGAAAATGGATGAATAAAATAAATGCAAAAGAAATTGATTTTGTGAAGTTTTTCGACGGAAAATGGATTCCGTCGAAGATTTTGGACGGAAAATGAATTGGATGAATAAAATAAATGCAAAAGAAATTGATTTTGTGAATTTTTCGTGGATTCCGTCGAAGATTTTTGACGGAAAATGAATTCCGTCGAAAATGGATGAATAAAATAAATGCAAAAGAAATTGATTTTGTGAATTTTTCGATGGATTCCGTCGAAGATTTTTGACGGAAAATGAATTCCGTCGAAAATGGATGAATAAAATAAATGCAAAAGAAATTGATTTTGTGAATTTTTTAAATGGAAAATAGATTCCGTCGAAGATTTTTGACGGAAAATGAATTCCGTCGAAAATGGATGAATAAAATAAATGCAAAAGAAATTGATTTTGTGAAGTTTTTCGACGGAAAATGGATTCAAAAGTAGAAGATTTTTGACGTCGAAGATTTTTGACGGAAAATGGATTCCGTCGAAAAGAAATTGATTTTGGATGAATTCCGTCGAAAATGGATGAATAAAATAAATGCAAAAGAAATTGATTTTGTGAAGTTTTTCGACGGAAAATGATTCCGTCGAAGATTTTTTGACGGAAAATGAATTCCGTCGAAAATGGATGAATAAAATAAATGCAAAAGAAATTGATTTTGTGAAGTTTTTCGACGGAAAATGGATTCCGTCGAAGATTTTTGACGGAAAATGAATTCCGTCGAAAATGGATGAATAAAATAAATGCAAAAGAAATTGATTTTATGAAGTTTTTCGACGGAAAATGGATTCCGTCGAAGATTTTTGACGGAAAATGTATTCCGTCGAAAATGGATTAATATAAATGCAAAAGAAATTGATTTTATGAAGTTTTTCCCGTTGAAGATTTTTGACGAAAAAGTATTCCGTCGAAAACGGATGAATAAAATAAATGCAAAAGAAATTGATTTTGTGAAGATTTTTGACGGAAAATGAATTCCGTCGAAAATGGATGAATAAAATAAATGCAAAAGAAATTGATTTTGTGAAGTTTTTCGACGGAAAATGGATTCCGTCGAAGATTTTGGACGGAAAATGAGTTCCGTCGAAAATGGATGAATAAAATAAATGCAAAAGAAATTGATTTTGTGAATTTTTCGAAGGAAAATGGATTCCGATTTTTGACGGAAAATGAATTCCGTCGAAAATGGATGAATAAAATAAATGCAAAAGAAATTGATTTTGTGAATTTTTTAAATGGAAAATAGATTCCGTCTAAGATTTTTGACGGAAAATGAATTCCACCAAAAACGGATGAATAAAATAAATGCAAAAGAAATTGATTTTGTGATATTTTTCGACGGAAAATGGATTCCGTAGAAGATTTTTGACGGAAAATGGATTCCGTCGATTTTTGATTTTTGACGGAAAATGAATTCCGTCGAAAATGGATGAATAAAATAAATGCAAAAGAAATTGATTTTGTGAAGTTTTTCGACGGAAAATGGATTCCGTCGAAGATTTTTGACGGAAAATGAATTCTGTCGAAAATGGATGAATAAAATAAATGCAAAAGAAATTGATTTTGTGAATTTTTTAAACGGAAAATAGATTTCGTCGAAGATTTTTGACGGAAAATGAATTCCGTCGAAAATGGATGAATAAAATAAATGCAAAAGAAATTGATTTTATGAAGTTTTTCGACGAAAAATGGATTCCGTCGAAGATTTTTGACGAAAAATGTATTCCGTCGAAAATGGATTAATAAAATAAATGCAAAAGAAATTGATTTTGTGAAGATTTTTGACGGAAAATGAATTCCGTCGAAAACGGATGAATAAAATAAATGCAAAAGAAATTGATTTTGTGAAGTTTTTCGACGGAAAATGGATTCCGTTGAAGATTTTTGACGAAAATGTATTCCGTCGAAAACGGATGAATAAAATAAATGCAAAAGAAATTGATTTTGTGAAGATTTTTGACGGAAAATGAATTCCGTCGAAAATGGATGAATAAAATAAATGCAAAAGAAATTGATTTTGTGAAGTTTTTCGACGTAAAATGGATTCCGTCGAAGATTTTGGACGGAAAATGAATTCCGTCGAAAATGGATGAATAAAATAAATGCAAAAGAAATTGATTTTATGAAGTTTTAAGATGGAAAATGGATTCCGTCGAAGATTTTTGACGAAAAATGTATTCCGTCGAAAATGGATGAATAAAATAAATGCAAAAGAAATTGTTTTTGTGTAGTTTTTCGACGGAAAAAGAATTTCGTCGAAAACGGATTAATAAAATACATGCAAAAGAAATTGATTTTGTGAAGTTTTTCGACGGAAAATGGATTCCGTCGAAGATTTTTGACGGAAAATGAATTCCGTCAAAAATGGATGAATAAAATAAATGCAAAAGAAATTGATTTTATGAAGTTTTTCGATGGAAAATGGATTCCGTCGAAGATTTTTGACGGAAAATGAATTCCGTCGAAAATGGATGAATAAAATAAATGCAAAAGAAATTGATTTTGTGAAGTTTTTCGACGTAAAATGGATTCCGTCGAAGATTTTGGACGGAAAATGAATTCCGTCGAAAATGGATGAATAAAATAAATGCAAAAGAAATTGATTTTATGAAGTTTTAAGATGGAAAATGGATTCCGTCGAAGATTTTTGACGAAAAATGTATTCCGTCGAAAATGGATGAATAAAATAAATGCAAAAGAAATTGATTTTGGGAAGTTATTCGACGGAAAATGGATTCCGTCGAAGATTTTTGACGGAAAATGAATTTCACCGAAAACGGATGAATAAAAAAATGCAAAAGAAATTGATTTTGTGAAGTTTTTCGACGGAAAATGGATTCCGTCGAAGATTTTTGACGGAAAATGAATTCCGTCGAAAATGGATAAATAAAATAAATGCAAAAGAAATTGATTTTGTGAAGTTTTTCGACAGAAAAAGAATTTCGTTGAAAACGGAATAATAAAATAAATGCAAAAGAAATTGATTTTTTGAAGTTTTTCGACGGAAAATGGATTCCGTAGAAGATTTTTGATGGAAAATGGATTTCGTCGAAGATTTTTGACGGAAAATGAATTCCGACGAAAACGGATTAATAAAATAAATGCAAAAGAAATTGATTTTGTGAAGATTTTTGAATGAAAATGAATTCCGTCGAAAACGGATGAATAAAATAAATGCAAAAGAAATTGATTTTGCGAAGTTTTTCGACGGAAAATGGATTCCGTCGAAGATTTTTGAAGAAAAATGTTTTCCGTCGAAAACGGATTAATAAAATAAATGCAAAAGAAATTGATTTTGTGAAGATTTTTGACGGAAAATGAATTCCGTCGAAAACGGATGAATAAAATAAATGCAAAAGAAATTGATTTTGCGAAGTTTTTCGACGGAAAATGGATTCCGTCGAAGATTTTTGACAAAAAATGAATTCCGTCGAAAATGGATGAATAAAATAAATGCAATAGAAATTGATTTGATGAAGTTTTTCGACGAAAAATAGATTCTGTCGAAGATTTTTGACGAAAAATGTATTCCGTCGAAAACGGATGACTAAAATAAATGCAAAAGAAATTGATTTTGTGAAATTTTTCGACGGAAAAAGGATTTCGTCGAAAACGGATTAATAAAATAAATGCAAAGAAAATTGATTTTGTGAGTTTTTCGACGCAAAATGGATTCCATCGAAGATTTTTGACGGAAAATGTATTCCGTCGAAAATGGATGAATTAAAATAATGCAAAAGAAATTTATTTTGTGAAGTTTTTCGACGGAAAATGAATTCCGTCGAAAATGGATGAATAAAATAAATGCAAAGGAAATTGATATTGTGAAATTTTTCGATGCAAAACGGATTCCGTCGAAAATGGATGAATAAAATAAATGCAAAAGAAATTGATTTTGTGAACTTTTTCGACGTAAAATGGATTCCGTCGAAGATTTTGGACGGAAAATGAATTCCGTCGAAAATGGATGAATAAAATAAATGCAAAAGAAATTGATTTTATGAAGTTTTAAGATGGAAAATGGATTCCGTCGAAGATTTTTGACGAAAAATGTATTCCGTCGAAAATGGATGAATAAAATAAATGCAAAAGAAATTGATTTTATGAAGTTTTTCGACCAAAAATGGATTCCGTTGAAGATTTTTGACGAATAATGTATTCCGTCGAAAATGGATGAATAAAATAAATGCAAAAGAAATTGATTTTGTGAAGATTTTTGACGGAAAATGAATTCCGTCGAAAATGGATGAATAAAATAAATGCAAAAGAGATTGATTTTGTGAAGATTTTTGACGGAAAATGAATTCCGTCGAAAATGGATGAATAAAATAAATGCAAAAGAAATTGATTTTATGAAGTTTTTCGATGGAAAATGGATTCCGTCGAAGATTTTTGACGAAAAATGTATTACGTCGAAAATGGATGAATAAAATAAATGCAAAAGAAATTGTTTATGTGTAGTTTTTCGACGGAAAAAGAATTTCGTCGAAAACGGATTAATAAAATAAATGCAAAAGAAATTGATTTTGTGAAGTTTTTCGACGGAAAATGGATTCCGTCAAAGATTTTTGACGGAAAATGAATTCCGTCGAAAATGAATGAATAAAATAAATGCAAAAGAAATTGATTTTGTGAAGTTTTTCGACGGAAAATGGATTCCGTCGAAGATTTTTGAAAATGAATTCCGGAAAATGAAATTGATTTTGTGAATTTTTTAAACCGTCGAAAATGGATGAATAAAATAAATGCAAAATAAATTGATTTTATGAAGTTTTTCGACGAAAAATGGATTCCGTCTAAGATTTTTGACGAAAAATGTATTCCGTTGAAAACGGATTAATAAAATAAATGCAAAAGAAATTGATTTTGTGAAGATTTTTGACGGAAAATGAATTCCGTCGAAAACGGATGAATAAAATAAATGCAAAAGAAATTGATTTTGTGAAGTTTTTCGACGGAAAATGGATTCCATCGAAGATTTTTGATGGAAAATGAATTCCGTCGAAAATGGATGAATAAAATAAATGCAAAAGAAATTGATTTTATGAAGTTTTTCGACGAAAAATGGATTCCGTTGAAGATTTTTAACGAAAAATGTATTCCGTCGAAAACGGATGAATAAAATAAATGCAAAAGAAATTGATTTTGTGAAGATTTTTGACGGAAAATGAATTCCATCGAAAATGGATGAATAAAATAAATGCAAAAGAAATTGATTTTGTGAAGTTTTTCGACGGAAAATGGATTCCGTCGAAGATTTTGGATGGAAAATGAGTTCCGTCGAAAATGGATGAATAAAATAAATGCAAAAGAAATTGATTTTGTGAATTTTTCGAAGGAAAATGGATTCTGCCGAAGATTTTTGACGGAAAATGAATTCCGTCGAAAATGGATGAATAAAATAAATGCAAAAGAAATTGATTTTGTTAATTTTTTAAATGGAAAATAGATTCCGTCTAAGATTTTTGACGGAAAATGAATTCCATCGAAAACGGATGAATAAAATAAATGCAAAAGAAATTGATTTTGTGATGTTTTTCGACGGAAAATGGATTCCGTAGAAGATTTTTGACGGAAAATGGATTCCGTCGAATATTTTTGACGGAAAATGAATTCCGTCGAAAATGGATGAATAAAATAAATGCAAAAGAAATTGATTTTGTGAAGTTTTTCGACGGAAAATGGATTCCGTCGAAGATTTTTGACGGAAAATGAATTCCATCGAAAATGGATGAATAAAATAAATGCAAAAGAAATTGATTTTGTGAACTTTTTCGACGTAAAATGGATTCCGTCGAAGATTTTGGACGGAAAATGAATTCCGTCGAAAATGGATGAATAAAATAAATGCAAAAGAAATTGATTTTATGAAGTTTTAAGATGGAAAATGGATTCCGTCGAAGATTTTTGACGAAAAATGTATTCCGTCGAAAATGGATGAATAAAATAAATGCAAAAGAAATTGATTTTATGAAGTTTTTCGACCAAAAATGGATTCCGTTGAAGATTTTTGACGAATAATGTATTCCGTCGAAAATGGATGAATAAAATAAATGCAAAAGAAATTGATTTTGTGAAGATTTTTGACGGAAAATGAATTCCGTCGAAAATGGATGAATAAAATAAATGCAAAAGAGATTGATTTTGTGAAGATTTTTGACGGAAAATGAATTCCGTCGAAAATGGATGAATAAAATAAATGCAAAAGAAATTGATTTTATGAAGTTTTTCGATGGAAAATGGATTCCGTCGAAGATTTTTGACGAAAAATGTATTACGTCGAAAATGGATGAATAAAATAAATGCAAAAGAAATTGTTTATGTGTAGTTTTTCGACGGAAAAAGAATTTCGTCGAAAACGGATTAATAAAATAAATGCAAAAGAAATTGATTTTGTGAAGTTTTTCGACGGAAAATGGATTCCGTCAAAGATTTTTGACGGAAAATGAATTCCGTCGAAAATGAATGAATAAAATAAATGCAAAAGAAATTGATTTTGTGAAGTTTTTCGACGGAAAATGGATTCCGTCGAAGATTTTTGACGGAAAATGAATTCCGTCGAAAATGGATGAATAAAATAAATGCAAAATAAATTGATTTTATGAAGTTTTTCGACGAAAAATGGATTCCGTCTAAGATTTTTGACGAAAAATGTATTCCGTTGAAAACGGATTAATAAAATAAATGCAAAAGAAATTGATTTTGTGAAGATTTTTGACGGAAAATGAATTCCGTCGAAAACGGATGAATAAAATAAATGCAAAAGAAATTGATTTTGTGAAGTTTTTCGACGGAAAATGGATTCCATCGAAGATTTTTGATGGAAAATGAATTCCGTCGAAAATGGATGAATAAAATAAATGCAAAAGAAATTGATTTTATGAAGTTTTTCGACGAAAAATGGATTCCGTTGAAGATTTTTAACGAAAAATGTATTCCGTCGAAAACGGATGAATAAAATAAATGCAAAAGAAATTGATTTTGTGAAGATTTTTGACGGAAAATGAATTCCATCGAAAATGGATGAATAAAATAAATGCAAAAGAAATTGATTTTGTGAAGTTTTTCGACGGAAAATGGATTCCGTCGAAGATTTTGGATGGAAAATGAGTTCCGTCGAAAATGGATGAATAAAATAAATGCAAAAGAAATTGATTTTGTGAATTTTTCGAAGGAAAATGGATTCTGCCGAAGATTTTTGACGGAAAATGAATTCCGTCGAAAATGGATGAATAAAATAAATGCAAAAGAAATTGATTTTGTTAATTTTTTAAATGGAAAATAGATTCCGTCTAAGATTTTTGACGGAAAATGAATTCCATCGAAAACGGATGAATAAAATAAATGCAAAAGAAATTGATTTTGTGATGTTTTTCGACGGAAAATGGATTCCGTAGAAGATTTTTGACGGAAAATGGATTCCGTCGAATATTTTTGACGGAAAATGAATTCCGTCGAAAATGGATGAATAAAATAAATGCAAAAGAAATTGATTTTGTGAAGTTTTTCGACGGAAAATGGATTCCGTCGAAGATTTTTGACGGAAAATGAATTCCATCGAAAATGGATGAATAAAATAAATGCAAAAGAAATTGATTTTGTGAAACTTTTTCGACGTAAAATGGATTCCGTCGAAGATTTTGGACGGAAAATGAATTCCGTCGAAAATGGCTGAATAAAATAAATGCAAAAGAAATTGATTTTATGAAGTTTTAAGATGGAAAATGGATTCCGTCGAAGATTTTTGACGAAAAATGTATTCCGTCGAAAATGGATGAATAAAATAAATGCAAAAGAAATTGATTTTATGAAGTTTTTCGACCAAAAATGGATTCCGTTGAAGATTTTTGACGAATAATGTATTCCGTCGAAAATGGATGAATAAAATAAATGCAAAAGAAATTGATTTTGTGAAGATTTTTGACGGAAAATGAATTCCGTCGAAAATGGATGAATAAAATAAATGCAAAAGAGATTGATTTTGTGAAGATTTTTGACGGAAAATGAATTCCGTCGAAAATGGATGAATAAAATAAATGCAAAAGAAATTGATTTTATGAAGTTTTTCGATGGAAAATGGATTCCGTCGAAGATTTTTGACGAAAAATGTATTACGTCGAAAATGGATGAATAAAATAAATGCAAAAGAAATTGTTTATGTGTAGTTTTTCGACGGAAAAAGAATTTCGTCGAAAACGGATTAATAAAATAAATGCAAAAGAAATTGATTTTGTGAAGTTTTTCGACGGAAAATGGATTCCGTCAAAGATTTTTGACGGAAAATGAATTCCGTCGAAAATGAATGAATAAAATAAATGCAAAAGAAATTGATTTTGTGAAGTTTTTCGACGGAAAATGGATTCCGTCGAAGATTTTTGACGGAAAATGAATTCCGTCGAAAATGGATGAATAAAATAAATGCAAAATTGAAATTGATTTTATGAAGTTTTTCGACGAAAAATGGATTCCGTCTAAGATTTTTGACGAAAAATGTATTCCGTTGAAAACGGATTAATAAAATAAATGCAAAAGAAATTGATTTTGTGAAGATTTTTGACGGAAAATGAATTCCGTCGAAAACGGATGAATAAAATAAATGCAAAAGAAATTGATTTTGTGAAGTTTTTCGACGGAAAATGGATTCCATCGAAGATTTTTGATGGAAAATGAATTCCGTCGAAAATGGATGAATAAAATAAATGCAAAAGAAATTGATTTTATGAAGTTTTTCGACGAAAAATGGATTCCGTTGAAGATTTTTAACGAAAAATGTATTCCGTCGAAAACGGATGAATAAAATAAATGCAAAAGAAATTGATTTTGTGAAGATTTTTGACGGAAAATGAATTCCATCGAAAATGGATGAATAAAATAAATGCAAAAGAAATTGATTTTGTGAAGTTTTTCGACGGAAAATGGATTCCGTCGAGATTTTGGATGGAAAATGAGTTCCGTCGAAAATGGATGAATAAAATAAATGCAAAAGAAATTGATTTTGTGAATTTTTCGAAGGAAAATGGATTCTGCCGAAGATTTTTGACGGAAAATGAATTCCGTCGAAAATGGATGAATAAAATAAATGCAAAAGAAATTGATTTTGTTAATTTTTTAAATGGAAAATAGATTCCGTCTAAGATTTTTGACGGAAAATGAATTCCATCGAAAACGGATGAATAAAATAAATGCAAAAGAAATTGATTTTGTGATGTTTTTCGACGGAAAATGGATTCAGCAGAAGAGTTTTGACGAAAATGGATTCCGTCGAATATTTTTGACGGAAAATGAATTCCGTCGAAAATGGATGAATAAAATAAATGCAAAAGAAATTGATTTTGTGAAGTTTTTCGACGGAAAATGGATTCCGTCGAAGATTTTTGACGGAAAATGAATTCTGTCGAAAATGGATGAATAAAATAAATGCAAAAGAAATTGATTTTTAACGGAAAATGAATTCCGTCGAAAATGGATGAATAAAATAAATGCAAAAGAAATTGATTTTGTGAAGTTTTTCGACGAAAAATGGATTCCGTCGAAGATTTTTGACGAAAAATGTATTCCGTCGAAAATGGATTAATAAAATAAATGCAAAAGAAATTGATTTTGTGAAGATTTTTGACGGAAAATGAATTCCGTCGAAAACGGATGAATAAAATAAATGCAAAAGAAATTGATTTTGTGAAGTTTTTCGACGGAAAATGGATTCCGTTGAAGATTTTTGACGAAAAATGTATTCCGTCGAAAATGGATGAATAAAATAAATGCAAAAGAAATTGATTTTGTGAAGATTTTTGACGGAAAATGAATTCCGTCGAAAATGGATGAATAAAATAAATGCAAAAGAAATTGATTTTGTGAAGTTTTTCGACGTAAAATGGATTCCGTCGAAGATTTTGGACGGAAAATGAATTCCGTCGAAAATGGATGAATAAAATAAATGCAAAAGAAATTGATTTTATGAAGTTTTAAGATGGAAAATGGATTCCGTCGAAGATTTTTGACGAAAAATGTATTCCGTCGAAAATGGATGAATAAAATAAATGCAAAAGAAATTGTTTTTGTGTAGTTTTTCGACGGAAAAAGAATTTCGTCGAAAACGGATGAATAAAATACATGCAAAAGAAATTGATTTTGTGAAGTTTTTCGACGGAAAATGGATTCCGTCGAAGATTTTTGACGGAAAATGAATTCCGTCGAAAATGGATGAATAAAATAAATGCAAAAGAAATTGATTTTATGAAGTTTTTCGATGGAAAATGGATTCCGTCGAAGATTTTTGACGGAAAATGAATTCCGTCGAAAATGGATGAATAAAATAAATGCAAAAGAAATTGATTTTGTGAAGTTTTTCGACGTAAAATGGTTTCTGTCGAAGATTTTTGACGGAAAATGAATTCCGTCGAAAATGGATGAATAAAATAAATGCAAAAGAAAATGATTTTGTGAAGTTTTTCGAAAAAATGGATTCCGTCGAAGATTTTTGATAAAAATGAATTCCGTCAAAAATGGATGAATAAAATAAATGCAAAAGAAATTGATTTTATGAAGTTTTTCGACATATAAAATGGATTCCGTCAAGATTTTTGACGGAAAATGAATTCCGTCGAAAATGGATGAATAAAATAAATGCAAAAGAAATTGATTTTGTGAAGTTTTTCGAAAATGGATTCGTAAAATGGATTTACGTGGAAGATGCAAAAGAAATTGATTTTGTGAAGTTTTTCGGAAAATGAATTCCGTCGAAAATTCCGGAAAATGGAAATAAAATAAATGCAAAAGAAATTGATTTTATGAAGTTTTAAGATGGAAAATGGATTCCGTCGAAGATTTTTGACGAAAAATGTATTCCGTCGAAAATGGATGAATAAAATAAATGCAAAAGAAATTGATTTTGGAAGTTATTCGACGGAAAATGGATTCCGTCGAAGATTTTTGACGGAAAATGAATTTCACCGAAAACGGATGAATAAAAAAATGCAAAAGAAATTGATTTTGTGAAGTTTTTCAACGGAAAATGGATTCCGTCGAAGATTTTTGACGGAAAATGAATTCCGTCGAAAATGGATAAATAAAATAAATGCAAAAGAAATTGATTTTGTGAAATTTTTCGACAGAAAAAGAATTTCGTTGAAAACGGAATAATAAAATAAATGCAAAAGAAATTGATTTTTTGAAGTTTTTCGACGGAAAATGGATTCCGTAAAAGATTTTTGATGGAAAATGGATTTCGTCGTAGATTTTTGACGGAAAATGAATTCCGATGAAAACGGATTAATAAAATAAATGCAAAAGAAATTGATTTTGCGAAGTTTTTCGACGGAAAATGGATTCCGTCGAAGATTTTTGACAAAAAATGAATAACGTCGAAAATGGATAAATAAAATAAATGCAATAGAAATTGATTTGATGAAGTTTTTCGACGAAAAATGGATTCTGTCGAAGATTTTTGACGAAAAATGTATTCCGTCGAAAACGGATGACTAAAATAAATGCAAAAGAAATTGATTTTGTGAAGTTTTTCGACGGAAAATGGATACCGTTGAAGATTTTTGACGAAAAATGTATTCCGTCGAAAACGGATGAATAAAATAAATGCAAAAGAAATTGATTTTGTGAAGATTTTTGACGGAAAATGAATTCCGTCGAAAATGGATGAATAAAATAAATGCAAAAGAAATTGATTTTGTGAAGTTTTTCGACGTAAAATGGATTCCGTCGAAGATTTTGGACGGAAAATGAATTCCGTCGAAAATGGATGAATAAAATAAATGCAAAAGAAATTGATTTTATGAAGTTTTAAGATGGAAAATGGATTCCGTCGAAGATTTTTGACGAAAAATGTATTCCGTCGAAAATGGATGAATAAAATAAATGCAAAAGAAATTGTTTTTGTGTAGTTTTTCGACGGAAAAAGAATTTCGTCGAAAACGGATTAATAAAATACATGCAAAAGAAATTGATTTTGTGAAGTTTTTCGACGGAAAATGGATTCCGTCGAAGATTTTTGACGGAAAATGAATTCCGTCAAAAATGGATGAATAAAATAAATGCAAAAGAAATTGATTTTATGAAGTTTTTCGATGGAAAATGGATTCCGTCGAAGATTTTTGACGGAAAATGAATTCCGTCGAAAATGGATGAATAAAATAAATGCAAAAGAAATTGATTTTGTGAAGTTTTTCGACGTAAAATGGATTCCGTCGAAGATTTTGGACGGAAAATGAATTCCGTCGAAAATGGATGAATAAAATAAATGCAAAAGAAATTGATTTTATGAAGTTTTAAGATGGAAAATGGATTCCGTCGAAGATTTTTGACGAAAAATGTATTCCGTCGAAAATGGATGAATAAAATAAATGCAAAAGAAATTGATTTTGGGAAGTTATTCGACGGAAAATGGATTCCGTCGAAGATTTTTGACGGAAAATGAATTTCACCGAAAACGGATGAATAAAAAATGCAAAAGAAATTGATTTTGTGAAGTTTTTCGACGGAAAATGGATTCCGTCGAAGATTTTTGACGGAAAATGAATTCCGTCGAAAATGGATAAATAAAATAAATGCAAAAGAAATTGATTTTGTGAAATTTTTCGACAGAAAAAGAATTTCGTTGAAAACGGAATAATAAAATAAATGCAAAAGAAATTGATTTTTTGAAGTTTTTCGACGGAAAATGGATTCCGTAAAAGATTTTTGATGGAAAATGGATTTCGTCGTAGATTTTTGACGGAAAATGAATTCCGATGAAAACGGATTAATAAAATAAATGCAAAAGAAATTGATTTTGTGAAGATTTTTGAATGAAAATGAATTCCGTCGAAAACGGATGAATAAAATAAATGCAAAAGAAATTGATTTTGCGAAGTTTTTCGACGGAAAATGGATTCCGTCGAAGATTTTTGACAAAAAATGAATTCCGTCGAAAATGGATGAATAAAATAAATGCAATAGAAATTGATTTGATGAAGTTTTTCGACGAAAAATGGATTCTGTCGAAGATTTTTGACGAAAAATGTATTCCGTCGAAAACGGATGACTAAAATAAATGCAAAAGAAATTGATTTTGTGAAATTTTTCGACGGAAAAAGGATTTCATCGAAAACGGATTAATAAAATAAATGCAAAGAAAACTGATTTTGTGAGTTTTTCGACGCAAAATGGATTCCGTCGAAGATTTTTGACGGAAAATGTATTCCGTCGAAAATGGATGAATTAAATTAATGCAAAAGAAATTTATTTTGTGAAGTTTTTCGACGGAAAATGAATTCCGTCGAAAATGGATGAATAAAATAAATGCAAAAGAAATTGATATTGTGAAATTTTTCGATGGAAAACGGATTCCGTCGAAAATGGATGAATAAAATAAATGCAAAAGAAATTGATTTTGTGAAGTTTTTCGACGTAAAATGGATTCCGTCGAAGATTTTGGACGGAAAATGAATTCCGTCGAAAATGGATGAATAAAATAAATGCAAAAGAAATTGATTTTGTGAAGTTTTTCGACGGAAAATGGATTCCGTAGAACATTTTTTACGGAAAATGGATTCCGTCGAAGATTTTTGACGGAAAATGAATTCCATCGAAAACGGATGAATAAAATAAATGCAAAAGAAATTGATTTTGTGAAGTTTTTCGACGGAAAATGGATTCCGTCGAAGATTTTTGACGGAAAATGCATTCCGTCGAAAATGGATGAATAAAATAAATGCAAAAGAAATTGATTATGTGAAGTTTTTCGACGGAAAATGGATTCCGTCGAAGATTTTTGACGGAAAATGAATTCCGTCGAAAATGGATGAATAAAATAAATGCAAAAGAAATTGATTTTGTGAAGTTTTTCGACGGAAAATTGATTCCGTCGAAGATTTTGGACGGAAAATGAATTCCGTCGAAAATGGATGAATAAAATAAATGCAAAAGAAATTGATTTTACGAAGTTTTTCGATGAAAAATGGATTCTGTCGAAGATTTTTGACGAAAAATGTATTCCGTCGAAAATGGATGAATAAAATAAATGCAAAAGAAATTGATTTTGTGAAGTTTTTCGACGGAAAAAGAATTTCGTCGAAAATGGATTAATAAAATAAATGCAAAAGAAATTGATTATGTGAAGTTTTTAGACGGAAAATGGATTCCGTCGAAGATTTTTGAAGGAAAATGAATTCCGTCGAAAATGGATGAATAAAATAAATGCAAAAGAAATTGATTTTGTGAAGTTTTTCGACGGAAAATGGATTCCGTCGAAGATTTTTGATGGAAAATGAATTCCGTCGAAAATGGATGAATAAAATAAATGCAAAAGAAATTGATTTTGTGAATTTTTTCGACGGAAAATAGATGCCGTCGAAGATTTTTGAAGGAAAATGAATTTCGTCGAAAATGGATGAATAAAATAAATGCAAAAGAAATTGATTTTATGAAGTTTATCGACGAAAAATGGATTCCGTCGAAGATTTTTGATGAAAAATGTATTCCGTCGAAAACGGATTAATAAAATAAATGCAAAAGAAATTGATTTTGTGATGATTTTTGACGGAAAATGGATTCCGTCGAAGATTTTTGACGGAAAATGTATTCCGTCGAAAATGGATGAATTAAATTAATGCAAAAGAAATTTATATTGTGAAGTTTTTCGACGGAAAATGAATTCCGTCGAAAATGGATGAATAAAATAAATGCAAAAGAAATTGATATTGTGAAATTTTTCGATGGAAAACGGATTCCGTCGAAAATGGATGAATAAAATAAATGTAAAAGAAATTGATTTTATGAAGTTGTTCGATGGAAAATGGATTCCGTCGAAGATTTTTGACGGAAAATGAATTCCGTCGAAAATGGATGAATAAAATAAATGCAAAAGAAATTGATTTTGTGAAGTTTTTCGACGGAAAATGGATTCCGTCGAAGATTTTTGATGGAAAATGAATTCCGTCGAAAATGGATGAATAAAATAAATGCAAAAGAAATTGATTTTGTGAATTTTTTCGACGGAAAATAGATGCCGTCGAAGATTTTTGAAGGAAAATGAATTTAGTCGAAAATGGATGAATAAAATAAATGCAAAAGAAATTGATTTTATGAAGTTTATCGACGAAAAATGGATTCCGTCGAAGATTTTTGATGAAAAATGTATTCCGTCGAAAACGGATTAATAAAATAAATGCAAAAGAAATTGATTTTGTGATGATTTTTGACGGAAAATGGATTCCGTCGAAGATTTTTGATGGAAAATGTATTCCGTCGAAAATGGATGAATTAAATTAATGCAAAAGAAATTTATATTGTGAAGTTTTTCGACGGAAAATGAATTCCGTCGAAAATGGATGAATAAAATAAATGCAAAAGAAATTGATATTGTGAAATTTTTCGATGGAAAACGGATTCCGTCGAAAATGGATGAATAAAATAAATGTAAAAGAAATTGATTTTATGAAGTTGTTCGATGGAAAATGGATTCCGTCGAAGATTTTTGACGGAAAATGAATTCCGTCGAAAATGGATGAATAAAATAAATGCAAAAGAAATTGATTTTGTGAAGTTTTTCGACGTAAAATGGATTCCGTCGAAGATTTTGGACGGAAAATGAATTCCGTCGAAAATGGATGAATAAAATAAATGCAAAAGAAATTGATTTTATGAAGTTTTAAGATGGAAAATGGATTCCGTCGAAGATTTTTGACGAAAAATGTATTCCGTCGAAAATGGATGAATAAAATAAATGCAAAAGAAATTGTTTTTGTGTAGTTTTTCGACGGAAAAAGAATTGCGTCGAAAACGGATTAATAAAATACATGCAAAAGAAATTGATTTTGTGAAGCTTTTCGACGGAATACGGATTCCGTCGAAAATGGATGAATAAAATAAATGCAAAAGAAATTGATTTTATGAAGTTTTTCGTTGGAAAATGGATTCCATCGAAGATTTTTGACGAAAAATGTATTCCGTCGAAAACGGATGAATAAAATAAATGCAAAAGAAATTGATTTTGGGAAGTTATTCGACGGAAAATGGATTCCGTCGAAGATTTTTGACCGAAAATGAATTTTGAATAAAAAAATGCAAAAGAAATTGATTTTGTGAAGTTTTTCGACGGAAAATGGATTCCGTAGAAGATTTTTGATGGAAAATGGATTTCGTCGAAGATTTTTGATGGAAAATGAATTCCGACGAAAACGGATTAATAAAATAAATGCAAAAGAAATTGATTTTGTGAAGATTTTTGAATGAAAATGAATTCCGTCGAAAACTGATGAATAAAATAAATGCAAAAGAAATTGATTTTGCGAAGTTTTTCGACGGAAAATGGATTCCGTCGAAGATTTTTGAAGAAAAATGTTTTCCGTCGAAAACGGATTAATAAAATAAATGCAAAAGAAATTGATTTTGTGAAGATTTTTGACGGAAAATGAATTCCGTCGAAAACGGATGAATAAAATAAATGCAAAAGAAATTGATTTTGCGAAGTTTTTCGACGGAAAATGGATTCCGTCGAAGATTTTTGACAAAAAATGAATTCCGTCGAAAATGGATGAATAAAATAAATGCAATAGAAATTGATTTGATGAAGTTTTTCGACGAAAAATAGATTCTGTCGAAGATTTTTGACGAAAAATGTATTCCGTCGAAAACGGATGACTAAAATAAATGCAAAAGAAATTGATTTTGTGAAATTTTTCGACGGAAAAAGGATTTCGTCGAAAACGGATTAATAAAATAAATGCAAAGAAAATTGATTTTGTGAGTTTTTCGACGCAAAATGGATTCCGTAGAAGATTTTTGACGGAAAATGTATTCCGTCGAAAATGGATGAATTAAATTAATGCAAAAGAAATTTATTTTGTGAAGTTTTTCGACGGAAAATGAATTCCGTCGAAAATGGATGAATAAAATAAATGCAAAAGAAATTGATATTGTGAAATTTTTCGATGGAAAACGGATTCCGTCGAAAATGGATGAATAAAATAAATGCAAAAGAAATTGATTTTGTGAACTTTTTCGACGTAAAATGGATTCCGTCGAAGATTTTGGACGGAAAATGAATTCCGTCGAAAATGGATGAATAAAATAAATGCAAAAGAAATTGATTTTGTGAAGTTTTTCGACGGAAAATGGATTCCGTAGAACATTTTTTATGGAAAATGGATTCCGTCGAAGATTTTGGACGGAAAATGAATTCCGTCGAAAATGGATGAATAAAATAAATGCAAAAGAAATTGATTTTGAGAAGTTTTTCGACGGAAAATGGATTCCGTCGAAGATTTTGGACGGAAAATGAATTCCGTCGAAAATGGATGAATAAAATAAATGCAAAAGAAATTGATTTTACGAAGTTTTTCGATGAAAAATGGACTCTGTCGAAGATATTTGACGAAAAATGTATTCCGTCGAAAATGGATGAATAAAATAAATGCAAAAGAAATTGATTTTGTGAAGTTTTTCGACGGAAAAAGAATTTCGTCGAAATTGGATTAATAAAATAAATGCAAAAGAAATTGATTTTGTGAAGTTTTTAGACGGAAAATGGATTCCGTCGAAGATTTTTGTTGGAAAATGAATTCCGTCGAAAATGGATGAATAAAATAAATGCAAAAGAAATTGATTTTGTGAAGTTTTTCGACGGAAAATGGATTCTGTCAAAGATTTTTGACGGAAAATGAATTCCGTCGAAAATGGATGAATAAAATAAATGCAAAAGAAATTGATTTTGTGAATTTTTTCGACGGAAAATAGATGCCGTCGAAGATTTTTGAAGGAAAATGATTTTCGTCGAAAATGGATGAATAAAATAAATGCAAAAGAAATTGATTTTATGAAGTTTATCGACGAAAAATGGATTCCGTCGAAAACGGATTAATAAAATAAATGCAAAAGAAATTGATTTTGTGATGATTTTTGACGGAAAATGGATTCCGCAAAAGAAATTGATTTTGTGATGATTTTTGACGGAAAATGGATTCCGTCGAAGATTATTGACGGAAAATGTATTCCGTCGAAAATGGATGAATTAAATTAATGCAAAATAAATTTATTTTGTGAAGTTTTTCGACGGAAAATGAATTCCGTCGAAAATGGATGAATAAAATAAATGCAAAAGAAATTGATATTGTGAAATATTTCGATGGAAAATGGATTCCGTCGAAAATGGATGAATAAAATAAATGCAAAAGAAATTGATTTTATGAATTTTTCGATGGAAAATGGATTCCGTTGAAGATTTTTGACGGAAAATGAATTCCGTCGAAAATGGATGAATAAAATAAATGCAAAAGAAATTGATTTTGTGAAGTTTTTCGACGTAAAATGGATTCCGTCGAAGATTTTGGACGGAAAATAAATTCCGTCGAAAATGGATGAATAAAATAAATGCAAAAGAAATTGATTTTATGAAGTTTTAAGATGGAAAATGGATTCCGTCGAAGATTTTTGAAGAAAAATGTTTTCCGTCGAAAACGGATTAATAAAATAAATGCAAAAGAAATTGATTTTGTGAAGATTTTTGACGGAAAATGAATTCCGTCGAAAACGGATGAATAAAATAAATGCAAAAGAAATTGATTTTGCGAAGTTTTTCGACGGAAAATGGATTCCGTCGAAGATTTTTGACAAAAAATGAATTCCGTCGAAAATGGATGAATAAAATAAATGCAATAGAAATTGATTTGATGAAGTTTTTCGACGAAAAATAGATTCTGTCGAAGATTTTTGACGAAAAATGTATTCCGTCGAAAACGGATGACTAAAATAAATGCAAAAGAAATTGATTTTGTGAAATTTTTCGACGGAAAAAGGATTTCGTCGAAAACGGATTAATAAAATAAATGCAAAGAAAATTGATTTTGTGAGTTTTTCGACGCAAAATGGATTCCGTAGAAGATTTTTGACGGAAAATGTATTCCGTCGAAAATGGATGAATTAAATTAATGCAAAAGAAATTTATTTTGTGAAGTTTTTCGACGGAAAATGAATTCCGTCGAAAATGGATGAGTAAAATAAATGCAAAAGAAATTGATATTGTGAAATTTTTCGATGGAAAACGGATTCCGTCGAAAATGGATGAATAAAATAAATGCAAAAGAAATTGATTTTGTGAACTTTTTCGACGTAAAATGGATTCCGTCGAAGATTTTGGACGGAAAATGAATTCCGTCGAAAATGGATGAATAAAATAAATGCAAAAGAAATTGATTTTGTAAAGTTTTTCGACGGAAAATGGATTCCGTAGAACATTTTTTATGGAAAATGGATTCCGTCGAAGATTTTGGACGGAAAATGAATTCCGTCGAAAATGGATGAATAAAATAAATGCAAAAGAAATTGATTTTGAGAAGTTTTTCGACGGAAAATGGATTCCGTCGAAGATTTTGGACGGAAAATGAATTCCGTCGAAAATGGATGAATAAAATAAATGCAAAAGAAATTGATTTTACGAAGTTTTTCGATGAAAAATGGACTCTGTCGAAGATTTTTGACGAAAAATGTATTCCGTCGAAAATGGATGAATAAAATAAATGCAAAAGAAATTGATTTTGTGATGTTTTTTGACGGAAAAAGAATTTCGTCGAAATTGGATTAATAAAATAAATGCAAAAGAAATTGATTTTGTGAAGTTTTTAGACGGAAAATGGATTCCGTCGAAGATTTTTGTTGGAAAATGAATTCCGTCGAAAATGGATGAATAAAATAAATGCAAAAGAAATTGATTTTGTGAAGTTTTTCGACGGAAAATGGATTCTGTCAAAGATTTTTGACGGAAAATGAATTCCGTCGAAAATGGATGAATAAAATAAATGCAAAAGAAATTGATTTTGTGAATTTTTTCGACGGAAAATAGATGCCGTCGAAGATTTTTGAAGGAAAATGATTTTCGTCGAAAATGGATGAATAAAATAAATGCAAAAGAAATTGATTTTATGAAGTTTATCGACGAAAAATGGATTCCGTCGAAAACGGATTAATAAAATAAATGCAAAAGAAATTGATTTTGTGATGATTTTTGACGGAAAATGGATTCCGTCGAAGATTATTGACGGAAAATGTATTCCGTCGAAAATGGATGAATTAAATTAATGCAAAATAAATTTATTTTGTGAAGTTTTTCGACGGAAAATGAATTCCGTCGAAAATGGATGAATAAAATAAATGCAAAAGAAATTGATATTGTGAAATATTTCGATGGAAAACGGATTCCGTCGAAAATGGATGAATAAAATAAATGCAAAAGAAATTGATTTTATGAATTTTTCGATGGAAAATAGATTCCGTCGAAGATTTTTGACGGAAAATGAATTCCGTCGAAGAGGGATGAATAAATAAATGCAAAAGAAATTGATTTTGTGAAGTTTTTCGACGTAAAATGGATTCCGTCGAAGATTTTGGACGGAAAATGAATTCCGTCGAAAATGGATGAATAAAATAAATGCAAAAGAAATTGATTTTATGAAGTTTTAAGATGGAAAATGGATTTCGTCGAAGATTTTTGACGAAAAATGTATTCCGTCGAAAATGGATGAATAAATAAATGCAAAAGAAATTGTTTTTGTGTAGTTTTTCGACGGAAAAAGAATTTCGTCGAAAACGGATTAATAAAATACATGCAAAAGAAATTGATTTTGTGAAGTTTTTCGACGGAAAATGGATTCCGTCGAAGATTTTGGACGGAAAATGAATTCCGTCGAAAATGGATGAATAAAATAAATGCAAAAGAAATTGATTTTATGAAGTTTTTGGTTGGAAAATGGATTCAATTGATTTTGTGAAGTTTTTCGACGGAAAATGGATTCCGTCGAAGATTTTTGACGGAAAATGAATTCCGTCAAAAGAAGATTTTGTGAAGTTTTTGACGGAAAATGAATTCCGTCGAAAATGGATGAATAAAATAAATGCAAAAGAAATTGATTTTATGAAGTTTTTCGTTGGAAAATGGATTCCATCGAAGATTTTTGACGAAAAATGTATTCCGTCGAAAACGGATGAATAAAATAAATGCAAAAGAAATTGATTTTGGGAAGTTATTCGACGGAAAATGGATTCCGTCGAAGATTTTTGACTGAAAATGAATTTCACCGAAAACGGATGAATAAAAAAATGCAAAAGAAATTGATTTTTTGAAGTTTTTCGACGGAAAATGGATTCCGTAGAAGATTTTTGATGGAAAATGGATTTCGTCGAAGATTTTTGACGGAAAATGAATTCCGACGAAAACGGAT
>JAVKPL010008919.1:0-34981 GCA_032173675.1 Gastrolobium villosum | reverse complement strand
ACTCATCATTGGTGTTGCTAGACAATCTAGGCTTCTCCCGTGCATCTCCGGCTAAGCATGGCAGACACGACAGATTGCTCGGGCACCTCCGGCGGATGTCCCCCGTTTGGCTCATCCTGGTGTCGCTCCCATGAGTCGACCCCACTTCGCCATCGAAATGATCCAGCGGATGTCCAAACCCAACACACGTCAACTGGCCAGTGACCAAACAATTTTTCATACAATCCAAGCAATATGCATACAAGCACACAATCACACCATGCCATAAACACATAATCCAACCACAACCTTCCACTAGGTGTGGTGGAGCACACTAGGGATTAAACCCAAGTTCCAGGGGTTTACCTCAATACGAGCAAATCCGTTCCAAACGTATGCTCCAAATCAACCTTTCACAATCACGTCCGTGTGAGGCACCCTACAACAATCATCAAATCCAAATTACACAAACCTCAATTTTCATGAAAATTCCTCAAATTTTCCTAAGTTAAAAACCTAACTTTTTCACCAAAAATTATCATAGAATTTCTTGCTTACAAACATGATTCTAAGGCCTTTTCATCTAATAGCATTTTTCCATTTGGGCTCTCTATCATCACACATCTAAAATTAAAGGTTTAGAGCATAAATTCCTAGATCTACAAACTCAACCACAAAAATACCACAAATATACTCACAATCAAGTGTATGCTCACCACCAAGGCTCCACTAAGCCAAAGGAAACCCAAAAGCTCCAAGAAACTCCAAGAACACAAGTGGGTCGGATCTGTTTTTGGCCAAAAACGAAGCAAAGAGGTGGATTCAAGGTTTGTAAGTGTCACCAATGGATCTAGAAGGTAGTTTACAATAGATTTCAACACCAAAATCAAGCGATTTGGTGAAGAATAGAGAAAATGGCAAGAGAAGAGAGAAAGGGTTCCTTTTGGGTGTGAAATGGGGAACTTCACGGGGAAGGAAGAAAGAAAAGGGGAAGGGAGGCGTGGGGGTGAGTGGGGCCAAGTGGATTTTTGGTCCCACGGGTCCCATACACGATCTAACTTTAATCCCGATAAAAATTCCGATCATAAATTCATAATCTACGTATTTTTCCAGTCCATGACATATTTTTATTTCTCCAAAATATTGATAAAAATTTCACACCTATCGGTACACTTACACCACAGTATTTAACACTTAAAAATCACTATTCATCAATTTTTCCCAAATTTGCCTATTCACTCAATTTTCCGCCCTGATTCCATTTCCAGTATTACTTTTGTAATCTGAAATCTCTAACTCAGTATTTAAGCCTCAGAACACACGGTTGGTAAATTACCATTTTGCCCTTTTTGCCCATTTTGGCCATAATTCACGGATTTTCACTAATCCACCAACTTTCATTTCACATTATAATATAAAAATTCACATTTAAAATATATGAGGTGTTATATAAAGTTGTGTCATTTTAAGTGAGAGAAAGAGATAAATAAAGAAGGTGGATCTCCGACTTTTTGTTCCCTTTTTATCATCACCATTCTTTTCATTCAACTGCAACCAATCCCTCAGATCTGATGAGAAGAAATTATGTCTCCATGCATTTGGTATTGTATTTCCCCATAAATTGTATATCTCTGTACAATCCCTTAACATATGTAGTATACTTTCAGGTTCCCCATGACAAACGGGGCAAGTCTCCTCAATCTCACTCCATTTTGCAGCCTAAGATTTTGTGGGAAGACGAAAATGAAGGATTTTCCACATAAATATTTTCATACACCGTGGTCCTTTCCAATTCCACAAATTCATCCATATTTTTTCTGCATGAAGATTTCCCGCTCTATTCCATATTTCTGCAGAGATTGCATGGTAAGCTTTCTTAACACTAAATCTGTTCCCCCACCCACTCTCCAAATTCATTTATCCTACCCATCTTCAATATGTGGGGTCAGGTGACTCTAAATTATTTTCATGTCCTCCTCTGATATCCATCTACCAATGATACTAAGATCCCAGTCACCATCTTGGTTAACTAGATCGCAAGCCTTTTTGCATATTTCTTGCTCTGGTATGTTTCCTATTCTTTTGTGAATCAATGGACCTAATTATGATATCCAATTATCAGTCTAGAAATTGATTAACTTCCCATACCCTATCTCCCATCCTACATATTGTTTAATTTTCTCTCAAATCTTACACACATTTTTCCACAATCGCGAGTCCCAATACTTGATGAGATTCTCATTTTCCCGCCTAGAGCCACAATACTTGGTTCTTAGCACCTTAACCCAGAGGGTATGTTTATCTGATTATACTTGGTCCACCCACGACTTTAGCTAAGATATCTCCATATCTGTAGCTCATGAGGTCTTTACCTTTTATCCGTATACAAGTAGATAAGTCGTACTAGTCTTACCTGAGATCACTGATCCCCAATCTCAGTGTCTCTAGACTAGGAACAAATAATTAGGAATAGACATGCGATATCCTTGAATCCTTATGATTGTGATCTCATCACAGATACTCAAGAGATACATGTTCTATTCCAAGGGGTTTATCCAGTTTGTTCATATAATATTAACAATAATATCGAGACACAATATGAGACTGAATAAGTAGTGCTTTCATTTATTTGCGAGAAACAAAGTTCTACATCTAGTGTCCTTTATTTAATCAAAAGATTGTCTCTAGGACACCCATATACTAACACACCATGTAAAGAATATCAAATTGCAAAACAAACTCATGTTTTGTTTTCAACTGTATAGTAGACTTGTTTCTGATCTTCTGGATTGACAGGATGAAATTAGGAATAAGATCTCATCATTGGAGACAGCTCTTGTGATCGAAAGTCAAAATTATACTTTTGCCATACTTTAAGTTGAGAAATATAAAGAAACAAGGCAGGAATTGGATAAAAAGTTTGACACTTAATATCGGCTCCGGATGTAAGATGCCACATTCCCCCCTCACCTTCTTTTTTTTTTACTTTTCAAGGCAATATAATTCTTTCCTTCTCCTACATATCTATCTTGTCTGACTTTAATATAAGCAATGAATAATGAATTGTTATGGACAACGCAGGCTGCTCTAGTATTATGTTCATGTTGTCAATGTGTTTTATGAGAGCTTTAAACTATAGATTATTAGCATGAAATGATTTTGTTAATGTGTCATGCCATTTGGTATATCCATTAAGTATTAATATTATTATTTTTTCCCATTTGTTTGGGCTGGGGCATGATATTTTTTACAAAAATACCGTTTAAAGGATACATGTTAATTTTTTTTATAGGAGGAAGACAAACCGCCAGGATGCACACTAATTTAAAGCTGGGGAAATTGATTTTATTTGAAGAAATACATTTTTATGAATATTGAACTTGATTTTTCTTTTATATTGATGTTATTTCTCATTTTCATAACTAAATTTGACACACATAGTATGTTTTCTACTTGTCCTCCACCCCCAAAATATTTTTCTTTTTTTCTTTTATTCTCTAGTTAGATAGTTGCTATGTTTGAACTAGTTGAAAATGAGGAAAATGATGTTTATCTCCCAATTTTTGTAGTACGGAAGCACTTGATAATCACTTGACAGTTGTTCGACGTGAACGTGAACTCAAATCACAAATAGAAGAAAGGAAAATAAGAAGTGATGCAACTTCTGAAGAGGCCAAGAGAATAGCTTCTTTGCAAGAGGAAAAGCAGTAGCAAGAAAAGGCTAAAGCTGAAGCAGAGGTACCATAACTTTATTTTTTAGTTGATTGTATTACTTGGCAAAATATATATGTTTCAGATTTCATTTGAGTTGAAGCTGCCGATGCTTAATGACGTTAATTATCTCCTGTTAACAATTATAAATGCACCTTTTTTTATATGAAGTCTATTGGTTTACCATTTTTTCTTATTTAATTATTTTTTGTTACAACGATGTTTTGAGAGTCCTAAACTGCCACAAATAAATTTATTGTTGCATTGGTTTGGATTGTACCTTGCTTGACCTGCTACTAGCCTATGACTTGGTAGTATTTTCGCTGATATTCATGTGTCCTAATTTTGTTTTAGTACATAATTTCCTTTATAGATACTTTAGCGCAAATGCTCTTTCATTCATTATTTTTCAATTTTGTGGGTGCAGGCCAAACTTAGAGCAGAGGAAGCAAAACAAGCTGCATTGGAAGCCAAAAGAAAGGCAGCAGTGGAAGCTGAAAAAAGAGCGGCAACAGAAGATGCAGTTTATGTGGAATCTAAGTCGGATGGGAAGCCCATCTCAAAGAAAAGAAAAGCATCAAAGAAGCAGTTTATGAATGGAGGATATGAAACCATGTCCCAAGAGGAAGGTGGAACTAAAAAGGTAATGTTTAGGGCCTCATTGTTTTGAGTACAAATATAGTTCTTGTTTGGACTTTCCATATTGTCATGATAACCCTTTCTCATTTTGACTTTCATTATAAAATTGATAAGGCTCATTTGTAAACATATATAGAATGTTTTCAATTTAAGCTATATTGTTCGTTCTCGTCAACACCGAGATAGGATAGTTTAGTGAGTCAAACATATATAATTTCTTAGGGCTCGTTTGGTGGACATGATAAGATATGGGTAGGATATGATATGGGGCTGATAAAGGTAGGATATGATATGGGGCTGATTAGCCTATATCATGTCATGTGTTTGAGGAGCACCTGATTAGCAATCTGATAAGATTATGTAGAAGAAGAAAGGAGAAAGAAAAAACAAAATATAATGCAATAAATACAAATATATTGGGTAGCGTGGGGATATATTGGGTATCCAATATTGGTATCCTATCCTATTGAATCCTAACCCAGCTCCCCCCATAGGATAAGAAATCATGTATTGGATAGGATAAAATGAGACAATAGGATAAGCTAATCATATCCTATTAACCCACCAAACAAGAGATAAAATTAGGATATGATAAGTTATCTTATTCTATCTTCTTTATTAGGTGCTCCAAACAGATCCTTAAAGTCAAGATGAAAACTACTGCTGGAAGTAGGTTTTCAAGGCTGTTGTTTTATCCTTAAAGTTGTTCTAGGATAGGCCTTCACATGGGACAATTTTAATTGGATTTGATGTGACATAAAATATAATAAATACTCAAAATAGGCCTCCAAAGATACATAGGACATCAAAGTTAGTCCTCCATAGTGTAAAATAAGCATCAATATAGGGACTAAATTAGTGTCCAATGATATATTAAGGGAGTAAATTGATGTCCATTTTAAACATTCAAGGACCGAGTTAATATCTAATATATTTAGAGGACCAACTTGATGTCTCATGTTTCTTTGGAGGACCAATTTGTGTTTTTAGTAGTGTTTTAAAACCTCACCCTACCCCCCGGGTTGACCCGGGTCAACCCTGACCCCTCCCCTTTGAGGGTTAGGGTCACAAGTTGGACCCTATATGCACATCGACCCCTCCGACCCCCAAAACCCGGCCGGGTTTCAGTGACTCCCGGGTCAGAGGGGTCAAAGGGGGTCACTGCATTTTTTTTTTAAAAAAAAATCCATGAAACAACATTTTTTTATTAAAAAAATAAAATAAAAATGCTTGTAAACCTAAATATAATCGTTCTCTTCTCTCCCAGCGACCTAGGCGTCTTCAATCTTCACGTGCTACCGAGAAATCTCTCTATTGTTGCAGAAGAGAAAGAGATTTCTTGTCCTCGCGCCCAACTCTTCCGAGTTGCATCCACATTTTCCATATCAGCATTGGCACAAAATTCTTTCAGAATTGTGCTGGAGCTGGGTGCAGCAAACCTCACTAATTTGTTCCATATTCTCCTTTCAGCTGTTATTCGTATCGGACAATCACCATCCAAGAAAGCACTGATTTGCCTTTCTGATATAATTTTCTTGGGAGAAAACCATTGATAATACCGGTCTTGAGCCTCAGGTGATAAGAGCCGGGTACTTTCAAAAACAGAAGAAGAAGAGGTCCTGGGCCTCTTTGTGCCAGCAGCACTACTCTTGCCCGTTTTCTTGCCTGGGCCAATTCCTTTTGTGGTCTTTTTGACTTGCTTACCCTGCACTCAGAAAAATACCACAAAACAATGGAATTTATACATGTTAGTGTGAAAGTTTAACAATGAAAAACATGCAGGAAATTCCCATATTTAATTTCCACTGTGTGTTTTTGGTATGGCATGATAAACAGGGTATTTCTACCTATATCAGAACTGCAAGACACTTTCATATGCTTACTCAGAAAACTATAAGCAGTGATAAAAGATCAATGCAACTCACAGTCAGTATTAGTTCATTACAGGCAAATATAAACAGATGATCCAAATCAATTATGCCAAACATCAAGTTACAATTTATCTCTTAAGCTCAGCAATAAGATCAAGATTTGGTCATGCCTCTAACTTGTTAACTATCCTCTTATTAGGTGTACCTTTATTATCAATGGAATATAATCAGAGAATAAACCACAACCCTTTCCACACAGATTCAGATATTCAAAGTTTATGTATCAAGAGAGGTAGCTTACCTTTTCTCCAGCCATTTTGAGGAATTTGTAACTGAAATAGAACCAAGCTTGCAATGTTCAGTGGGAAAGTCCCAAAAAATAAAATAAGATTATAACCCTAACTATATCCCGATGGTGGTCGATGGTGAGAAGGTAAGGATTTGGTCGAGATGGAATGGAAGAGGATTTGTTGGTTGGTGTTGGGGATATTGGAGTGATGTTGAGTGGTGGGTTGTCACCGGCGCTGGGAGGAGGAGATAGGAAGAAAGGTGCTCGAGAGAGAGAGAGAGAGAGAATGGTTCAGTGAGAGATGGTGGTGTATGGTGGTCGCGCGGTGAGGTGCGGTGGTTGACTGGTGGACGGAGGTGGCTGGTAGAAGAAGAAAGAGAGGGGGTAAAGGGGGCGACGACTGGGAAAAATAATAAGGGGGGAGGGAAATTTTTAGGGTTTCCTTTTTAAAAATCTAATTTTTGAACCCGCGCTCATAGCGTCAATACCACGCTGATAGCGTGGGTCTCTCTGATCATTCACGCTCGGAGCGCGCAATCCACGCTGTAGGCGTGGTTGCTTTTGTTAACTTTCTCACGCTCATAGCGTGAATCTCACGCTATCAGCGTGGAGGCTTCTGAGTTCTCACGCTGTCAGCGTGGATCTCCCTGTTTCCTCACGCTTATAGTGTGAATCTCACGCTATCAGCGTGGAGGCTTTCGTAAATCTCACACTGAGAGCGTGGATCTGACGCCAGGAGCATCAGTTCAAAGTTCAGAACTTCTTATTATCTAACCTAAAATCATCAAAATGACTAAAACTAATTGTTCCTGCTGGGTTGCCTCCCAATGAGTGTTAGCATATGGGTGTCCTAGAGACAATCTTTTGATTAAATAAAGGACACTAGATGTAGAACTTTGTTTGTCGCAAATAAATAAAGCACTATTTTTTCAGTTTCATATTGTGTCTCGATATTACTGTTAATATTATATGAACGAACTGGATAAACCCCTTGGAATAGAACATATATCTCTTGAGTATCTGTGATGAGATCACGATCATGAGGATTCAAGGATATTGCATGTCTATTCCTAATTATATGTTCCTAGTTTAGAGACACTGAGTTTGGGGATCAGTGATCTCGAGTAAAGACTAGTATGACTTATCTACTTGTATATGGATACAAGGTAAAGACCTCATGAGCTGCAGATATGGAGATATCTTAGCTAAAGTCGTGGGTGGACCTATAAGAGTATAGCTCGCACTGAGCAGACCCAAAAGAGACTCTATGAGGAAATGTCACAGATAGTGTCATTAGAGTAATCTCTTTATTTTTGGGTATGTCTTTCCTTAGACCAGAAGTTATTACCTAGACTGTGTTCTTGAAGGCATGTTTTGATTGTATACCTCGTCTGCCTGAAACATGGAGACTCATAGGTATACTGTTGGGCGTGTCCTTAAAGGGCACAGGGCTAGGGTAATAAGCTGAAGGAATTCGTTAAATCTCTGTGACAGATTAGGTTATCTGTAAACCGGAGAAATCGGGATGACATTTACAGGGACTCGGGAATCTATGCATAGTAAAAGAGATCATGAGATGATCTGCCTTTAGAGTCAGTAAATTGAAGATTCCCTATTTCGAATAAAGCTTACCCTAAACCGCAGGGGTTGATACATTTCCTTACCCTAGGTTAATGGGAAGATGACCGAGACGAAGGGAAATAAATACGGTAACCAAATATATGCAATAGGATGATCAAGTCATTAATCTGACTAGTTTTGGGGCAACAAAGCATTGCTAGTGCTCTGTGTTGTCATTAATTGGGTTGTGGGCTTGTTGGGCCCAAGCCCAGTTATGTCAGAAGCTAAGTTGGACCTAATGGGTCACACACTAACACCTTGTAGTCATGATGGACTAGCTTTAAGGTATTGGGCCTAATAATGGTTGTTAGCCCAAGAAGCTGTTTGGAAGCCCACCTAAATGGGTGGGTGGTGCATGGAGCTTAGTAATGGGCTTGGATAGTCCAAGCCATTACTAATTAATTTAATTAGTTAAATTAATAACAAATATTTGAATTTCGAATTTTGAATTTGAAATTTGAATTTTGAAATTTGAATTTGGAATTTGAATTTCGAAATTCGAATTTGGAATTTGAAATTTGAAATTTGAAATTTGAATTTTGAAATTTGAATTTGGAATTTGAATTTTGAATTTGAATTTGAAATTTGAAATTTGAAATTTTGAATTTTGAATTTGAATGTTTGAACATTTGAACTCAAGTGTTTGAATTCGAATTTGAATTGGCTTTGAAAAGTTGTTTCATAACAAAAGGATAAGACAGGATCTTATTGGAGCATATTCCTTGGATCAAGAAGCATCTTTGGAGCACTTCCTTGGGCTGTTTGGTGCGCAAGTTTAAGTGATAAGGATGTCATCTTATCACTTAAAACAAAGCTCCATTCAGATTTGGTGGTTGAGGGAATCAGTGGGTGAGTTGATTCAAATTTTGAATGCAACTACTCAATATATTTGGACCCCTTCTAGGGCTGAATTATGCGCACGAAAAGTATACTATATGTTAGTTTATGAATTTAATTTTAAATTATTTTGAACTTAATTTCATGTGGATAAGATTGGAGGTTGTTGGCAAAATTGGTTTTGCAACAGCTCCACCTTATCCTCCCTGTTCCATGCACAAACTTCAAAGGTTTTTGAAAGTTGGTTTTCATTTTGAATGAATTAAATTTCCTCTTTCTCTCATCAAGGTGTGCGCATATATACAGCCTCCTCACCTTAGGTTTTTGGTCAAGAAAACCTAGCCAACTCTCCTCCATCTATGCACCATTCTGTAGGGTAGTTCACTACACCTTTCCAAACAGAATACCTAGCCTCCACCTTCACCACTTGTGCGCATAACAAGCCTCACTGTGGTGTTCATCTGGTGGCTTTCAAGAAAGGGTTCTTGCATCATTGACGAACGGTGGTGTGGATTACCATTAGAGGGTTTGAACCCTTCAAGCCTGACATCTGATCTCCCTGACTGATCAGGCCAAAAACAAGGTAACATCATGCTGTCTTAAAGCATGAACCTATGTGTGCATGTATGTTCTGCAGTAAAATTTTTTTTTACACCTTACATGCATCGGCCTTCAAAGGCCAGTTTACTTTCAAGTGGTATCAGAGCCTGGTTGCTTTACCATCGACGGGTGATGGTACCTTGTTTGTGAAAGGAGTTTTTCACGGTCAAAAATCTTTAAAGGGCTAATGTTTAAATTCTGCATATGGATTTTGAATCCCAAATCCTTTAAAGTGTTAAAGTTTTTGTTTTTATGAACATGTAAATTTGATTCTGTGTTCATAAAACATTATGCATCATGGTTTAGTTTCTTTTTCTTTATGAAAGTTTTAAAAGGAACACCCTTTTTGAAAGGGTAGATTCGGCCATGGAGGGTACTAAGAGTACCTTGAATGATTTCTTATTTTTCTCCATGAATTGTGTCATGTTTATATGCGTGAAATTTTGTGACAAAATTTATCATATAGTCACCAATATGATTCGGCCATTAAGGAGTTTATGGCTACATGCATGGTTTAATTTTGTTTTCTTTAAGAAAGAATTAACAAAATTTGAATTAAAATTGTTTTTAAATTCGGCCAATGAGAAATTTAAGATTATGAATCTTGATGTTATTTTGATGTTTAAATGTTAAATGTCAAAATATATGTGAAAATATTATGTGATAATATAATGTTTGTGTTTGCAAGTTTTGAACTCTTCAGGTACAAACAGGAAGGGGATGGTCATGGTGCCCGGATTTGAATTTTGAATTTTAAATTAATGTGTAATCGCGCCTTTTAATTTACAAGTGTATTTGTAATTTAAATTTTGTAATTTTGTCCCTCCAAAAATGTTATGGAGTTTCTTTAATTATTTGTAATTAGAGAAATAGGCTAGTGGCGTATAGACGACAAGCGGCCGTTGCTTAAAGAAGCAAAAAGGACAAAAGCGCGAGCACCATGGCTATCTCAATATAAACTGTTTATATGCATGTATGATTAAAACGTCTAGTATGCATGAATTGGGCAAACCGCGTTTTGTATGGTTATTATGTTTGTCCAATAGTGACTAGTGTTTACCGATAGATGTTTGACATAGGTAACGACTAGCATGATAACTTACAATATGCGTTTGATGGGACCTAATTAACCCTAAAATAAAAGGAACCCTTAAAAGGAATAAATAATTAAGCATATGATTACCTCCCACCACCAATGCTACTCAAAACTCTTCTACATAGTGGTGCTCCACAATTCAGTTGGGACCCACTATTTCGTTGAGCTAGAGTAGTGTTTGAAGTGTAAGACACTTAGGGTGCTGGTTTAATGCTTAACTAAGACATAAGTTGCAGGCACAGCCGGACTTATGTGCTTAGGGTAATGCTGCTAGGTTGGTTGCATGAGATGCACCACTAAGTGACAAAGAGTTGCCAACCTAATTGTAACGCCCTCACTTGTATGCATCCAAGTGAGTCGTTTGCTAAGCGGAATTAGAGTCGTTAACTTCACATGAGCTAACAAAGATTCTCATAGCAGTATACAAATCCGTAAGACGTTTCAATAGTTCGTATCACTTCTATTTGGACGATAAAAAAATATTTCAAGTAATTTGGAAAGAGCACGTTGTGGGCTTCGCGTGCATATAAAATAATAGAAAATCGGAGTTCGTTTGCTCATAAAAACACCACCCGTAAGGTGCATTGTAAAATTTTCAGCACATAAGTCTTTCAAAAATTCCTTTCACAAACGTTTTCCAAAACAGCCGCTGTTCATAAAAGTTCAAGGTGAAATAGAGATGATAAAGTCTACAGTCATCCAAGAGTACCAAAATATTAATCATTACAGTCATCCAATCAATCAAACAGCAACAGTACAAGTCCATTCATCAGCAAGCAACAACAAACATCATGTCTTCAAATGCTTTTACGTCCTCCTGCCATTTTGGAAAATAGCAGCCCCGAAGGGGTGAGAATAATCCCAGTAGTGTGGCAACAAAACCAATAATATAACAGTATTAACTAGGCACAAAATCATAAACAGTCACTTCAACATATCCTTGTTCCTTTTCCTTTTTCCTTTTCATCATATTCATATATATAGCGCATATAACGCCTTTCCTTTTCATCATATTCATATATTGCGTATATAACGCCTTTCCTTTGCGCTTTTAGCACCGTCGTGCGCGCACTTCACAGTGGAATCAAATATACCTTGGCACCTGAGCTCCATGTGGATTCCAACTGTGGGCCTATGCGGACTGATGCCAAGTGTCCCATACCCCGGTACCTTGGGGATGCCTATATGATGCTTGCTCAAACACATGGTCCTATACATAACTATTCTAAAAAGCAAGACCTATATGCTCTTGGTACATGCATGCCATGCTATGCTTTCACACACAAAACGTACAAAAATGCGGTATGATGTAAGGTGCATGCTTATATACCTTTCATATAGCCATCACGACACATATACTTTTCATATGCGTTATGCTGCCACATAACGTCTTTACCTCATAATCATATAGCCATCACGGCACATTTTTGGCAGTTTCCTTTCATCATAAGGAACATAATACTTTTACGGAATATGGAGCATCATGTCACAATTTTATACCAGTAGTCAATATTCACATTAGGTAATATCGCCTGACACTTACCTTGCGTGCCTTAAACAATACCAAACAGCAGCGAAGTATCTCACTTCTTAGGCGCACCTAAATCAATTACAACCAATCATTTACAGCGGCGATTTACAGCAGAAACAGTGAGCATACAGCAGCGTTTTACAGTGGAAAACAGTGAGCATACAGCAGTGTTTTACAGCAGAAAAACAGTGAGCATACAGCAGCGTTTTACAGCAGAAAACAGTGACGTTTGTTCTTAAAACAGTGAGCAGAAAACAGTGACGTTTTCCTTAAAAACAGTAGGCAGAGACAGTGACGTTTTACTTAAAAACAGTGGACAGAAACAGTGATGTTTTATAGCAGAAAAACCGTAGCACCTTACAGCAGAACAGTGAACGTTTTAAAACAGAAACAGTGACACTTTGGACCTCAAAACAGTGGCAGAACAGTGGCATTAGACAGTGGCAGAAACAGTGGCATTTGAACGTTAAAACAGTGTCATAAACAGTGGCATTTGAACATCAAAACAGTGACATAAGTAGTGGTATTTGTGCATCAAAACAGTGGCATGAATGGTTGCGTTTGAACATGAAACAGTGACATAGGTAGAGGTATTTGCACATCAAAACAGTGGCATAAAGAGGGATTTTTGAACATTAAGACAGTGGCATAAATGGTGATTAAAACAGTGGCATAAATCATGATTTTTGGACATTAAAACAGTGGCATAAATAGTGGTCTTTGCACATCAATATGGTGGTTATTTTATGCAGAAATAGTGGCACATTAAGTACTAAAACAGTGAGCATTTTATGCAGAAACAGTGGCATGTGGGGCACTAAAACAGTGGCATTATGTGCAGAAACAGTGGCATCAAAATGGTGATCTTGTGAAACCGAAACAGTGACATTCTTAGCCTCAAAACAGTGGCACATTCATAGGGAAACAGTGGCATATATATCCTCAAAATAGTGGCATATTCATACAAAAACAGTGGCATTAACTTAAGCATAACCATGAGACTTTCATTCCATAACTTATGCATACAAATCATCAAGAAATAGCTCCATCCTTATACTTTAACCATGCTCATTCTTGAATCCAATGCAAGACAGAATCAAGGAGATATTCAAGAACACACATGATTACACACAATGAAAGAGGTCTAAGTTCTAGGCTTACCTCTTGAAGCACACACTTCTTGCTCACACACCACACCTTTCTAGTTCTACCAACAACAAGTCCACACTTCCTAGGAGATGATCTATGCGCATAAATGGTGAGGAGGACAATCTTGGACAGCTTCCAAGGGTGAGTACCAAGGCTGAACAGTGAGGGGGAAAAGAGGAGAAACTCACACTTCACTTGTGTCTTAGGCCACGGTTTGATGGTGAGGGAAGGAGAGAGTTGGCTTAGTCTTTCTTCCTCCTATGGTTCTTGCAATGTTCAGCTAGAGAGTGAGGGAGAGGAAGGAGTTGGCTGCACATGTAAATGGGGACAGCCCCCTCTTGTGTGCATAACTTAAAGGAAAAGTGAGGGGAGGTTGCAATGATGAACAATATGGCAGAAATCTGGTTTCTTGTGAAGGTGGGACTGCACATTTGGTTTGAACAAGCAAGGGTTTGCTTCTTGGTTACTCTATGCACATGCAAGGAGGTGAGGGGGAAAGGTTCAGATCTGAATGATGCTACCAAAGTCAGAATTTTTTAACACCAACAAGCAAGCCATGCGCACATGGTGGAGTGGAAGGAGTTGGCAGATTTCTCCTCCACACAAAGCACATGCAATCTGCCCAAAAATCCTTCTTTGGTTGCATGTGGAGGCAAGGGACAGATTTGGTTCATGATGGACTGCCAAAAGCATGCATAAATCTGCACATTTCAGCCTCATGATGGAAGGTGTAAGGTGGTTCTCCAAGTCAACAAGTTAGGCAGTTTTGTGTCATAGAAAAATCTGATCTATGACCTCTCCATGTGCGCCTAAATGGGAAAGAATGCAGCCCAAAATAATGCTAAGGAGTACATGTGTCTTCCATGCAATGAAGTTGAATTCAAATGGTACACAAGCTAAGGTGAAGTGGCGGTCAAGCAAGGGAAAGTTGGAGGATTTTCCTAAGTCTTATCTATCCTTTTATGCGCATGAAATGTGTGGGAAAAAGACTACTATTGCCATGTGAAAGTTCCTTGGTACACAAACAACCTTGTTGGACAAGGCTTAGGGGAGAATAGAATGGTTACAACTTTGGGCTGAACATGATGGATCCAAGACCTCCCTTGGGCCATCGGCCAACACACACAAAGACCAACCACACAAGTCCAAAAGTGACAAGTCCACACACACTAGCCCACTTCCCAAGTCCAATAAACACTAAAGCCTTATAACACACAATCAAATTACTCATATGATTTTAATAAATTTCACATGCCTACATATGCACCCTCCTATGATTTAATTTAAATACTTACCTTAGTCTCATCCAAGGATAAGGCCATGTAATTTCGCAAACCCACAAACATACACATGCATCTATATAATATAACACTTATGTATTTTACTAATTATGTGGGATGTTACATTCTCCCCACCAAATAGGAATTTTGTCCGCAAAATAAACTTACTTAAGAGTTAAACAGTTCTGGATAGCGTTTCCGAATGTCGTCCTCGCGCTCCCAAGTGGCTTCAGCTGCCGATCTATTGTTCCACAATACTTTCACCAAAGGAATCTCTTTGGAACGGAGTCGCTTGACGGAAGTTTCAAGAATTTGGAACGGTTGCACTTGATACGTCAGATTTTCCTTTAATTCTACTTCCTCTGGCTGTAATACATGAGATGGATCAGAGAGATACCTCCGTAGCTGTGACACATGAAATACATTGTGAATTCCTGACAGATTGGGTGGTAAAGCCAACCGGTATGCAGACTCTCCAATCCGGTCCATAATCAGATACGGTCCTAAGTACCGTGGACTTAACTTCTTAACTCCCATTCTCCTTCCGAGTCCCGATGTAGGTGTGATTCTCAAAAATACATGGTCTCCGACTTCGAAAGATAGGGGCTTATGACGCTTGTCGTAATAATTCTTCTGTCTGGCCTGAGCCCGCTGCATATTTTCCCGAATCTTCTTTACCTGTTCGGATGTTTCTTGAATTAGATCAGGTCCTAACATACTTCGCTCACCCACTTCAGTCCAGCTTAAAGGGGATTTGCATTTTCTCCCATACAAAGCTTCGTACGGTGCCATCTGAATACTGGAGTGGTAACTGTTGTTGTAAGCAAATTCAATCAAAGAAAGATAGTTGACCCAGCTGCCTCCTAACTCCAAAACACATGCTCGCAACATGTCCTCTAATGCTTGAATGGTGCGTTCCGTCTGTCCATCGGTCTGCGGATGATAAGCAGTACTCAATCTCAAGTGGGTCCCTAATGCTCTTTGAAAATATTCTCAGAACTTAGATGTAAACTTGGGATCACGATCGCTGACAATACTCGTAGGAACTCCGTGCAGCTTCACAATCTCCTGCAGGTACATTCTAGCAAGCCTCTCTGTATTATACGTGGTTCTAACACGCAAGAAATGAGCTGACTTCGTTAAACGATCAACAATCACCCAGATAGAAACATATCCTTCTCGCGTCCGAGGAAGTCCAACTACAAAATCCATCGCAATACTGTCCCACTTCCATTCGGGAATCTCCAAAGGTTGAAGGAGTCCCGACGGTTTCTGGTGTTCGTACTTCACCTTCTGACAAGTTAAGCATCGAGATACATACTCAGCAACATCACGCTTCATACCCGGCCACCAAAACGAGGTCTTCAAATCATGGTACATCTTTGTGGATCCAGGATGAACTGCATACTTGCCCTTATGAGCTTCCTGCAAAACTTCTTGCTTCAACTCTTCATTCGGTACTACTAACCGGCCTTGGAATCTCCAAGTATCATTCTCATCCTTTACAACATCTTGGTTGCCAACCAAATCACGGACTAACTCTTCATCTTTCTGAGCCTCCTTAATTCTACTGATCAATTCATTCTCTACCTTTATATTTCCCAATCTTATGCTATTCCCTCTCTCGTCTACAGATAAGTTCAAATCTCGAAAGGCCTCAAACAATTTTAGTTCTTCCATCATCAGAGTTGCAGTGTGCAGTGCCTTCCTACTCAGGGCGTCAGCTACCACGTTTGCCTTTCCTGGGTGGTATTTAAGTTCAAAATCATAGTCCTTCAGAAATTCCATCCACCGTCGTTGCCGCATATTCAGCTCCTTTTGGTCGAACAAATGCTTCAAACTCTTATGATCGCTGAACACGTCAAACTGCGAACCATACAAGTGGTGCCTCCAAATTTTAAGTGCGAACACTATAGCTGCTAACTCCAAATCGTGCGTAGGATAATTTTCTTCGTGAGGCTTTAGTTGCCGAGATGCGTAAGCCACCGCCATACGATCCTGCATCAACACGCATCCAAGTCCTTTTAGCGACGCATCACAGTATACTTCGAACTTTCGGGTAGGATCCGGAATCGTGAGTACGGGAGCACTCATTAACCTGCTCTTTAGTTCCAAGAAACATTCTTCACAAGCTTCAGTCCACTCAAAAGGCTTATCCTTCCGAGTGAGACGAGTAAGAGGTTGCACTATCTGAGAGAAATTCTGGATGAACCTTCGGTAATATCCAGCAAGACCTAAGAAACTCCGTACTTCGGTGACAGTCTTGGGTCGTTCCCAATTCATGACAGCTCCAACTTTGCTGGGGTCCACCGCGATACCTTCTGATGAAATGACATGACCCAGAAACTGGACCTCTTTAAGCCAAAACTCGCACTTCGACCACTTCGCGTACAACTGCTTTTCCTTCAAGATTTGCAAGACAATCCTCAGATGTTCCGCATGCAGCTCTTCATTAGTAGAGTAAATCAGGATGTCGTCGATAAACACAATAACAAACTGATCAAGAAAGGGGCGAAAGATGCGGTTCATGTAGTCCATGAATACCGCTGGAGCATTTGTAAGTCCGAATGGGATCACCTGATATTCGTAGTGCCCATAACGAGTCCTAAAAGCTGTTTTCGGAATATCCTCCGGTTTGACCCGGATCTGATGGTATCCCGATCGTAAATCTATCTTGGAAAAGACTCTGGCTCCTCTCAGCTGGTCCATCAAATCGTTGATCCTCGGTAGCGGATACTTATTCTTTACCGTAACTTTGTTCAGCTGTCGGTAATCTACACACAGACGTAGACTACCATCCTTCTTCTTAATCAAGATGGCTGGAGCACCCCAGGGAGAGGTACTCGGTCTGATGAATTCCTTTGCCAAAAGTTCTTCCATCTGCTTCTTCAACTCTCGCAGTTCCAACGGCGCCATACGATACGGGGCAATGGAGATTGGTCCAACTCCAGGAACAAGTTCGATGGAAAATTCTATTTCCCTATGAGGAGGCAATCGAGGTATTTCATCCGGGAATACCTCCTCGAATTCTCTAACTACAGGTACATTCTGAATTTGGGTGTCAACCGAGGTCTCAGCCTCGATCGACAAAAGATACCCTGCTGCTCCCTTGCGGAGCTCTTTTCTAACTTGCAATAAAGAAATGAGAGGGAACAGTTGAAAATTACCATCTTTCGCATCCAGTGCGAACACCCGTGCTTGCGTAGGCTGTGGATTAGCGTTCCGGGGGCATTCGTAAACAAAATGTCCTTGCTGGCCACATCTGAAACATGCATTGTTGTTCTTGCGACAAACTCCAAAGTGATTCTTTCCACACGTAGCACAAACAGTCGCACCCTGTCGTCCAGTTGACGATTGACCAACAGTATTGCTTCTCTTAAAACTTCCAGGCCGCGCCTGCAACTGCGTGCCTCTGCCTCGACCCCTACCAGGTGTCGTCCTGAAGAACCTGCCTGCTCTGTTTCCTCCGTGAAATTGTGTTGGTGGCTTATTCAAATTCTTGGCCTCGTTAATAATTCCTTCGGCCTGTCGACTCTGATTGATGAGCTCCGGAAGTGTACGATTAGCCGTCGTCAATATGAGCTTACGGATTTCCGGATGTAATCCGCTTTCGAACTTTTCCACCTGCCATTCCTCATCATAAATGTTCCGATCAAAGTTGGCGTACTCGATCAGCTGCCCGAATTTTGCAATATACTCATTAACCGTCATGTTATCCTGCCTAAGTGACAGCAGTTCAGTGTGCTTCATTCTTCTCATTGCCTTAGGAAAATACTTATCCAAAAATACTTGTCTGAATACGGCCCATATTAGTTCAACGTCCTGAGCTCTCAGCAGAGCCCTCGCACCAGTCCACCATGTTAAAGCTTCTCCCATCAGCTGGTACGACGCGTAATCAGTCTTCTGCGCTTCCGGGCATGCCATGCGTTCGAAAATATGCTCAATCATCTGCAACCACTTCGCTGCAGCCTCGGGGTTGTCTTCACCCTCAAAAGTAGGTGGTTGGAAGTTGCGGAAGTCATTCAACCTCCGACGGGCAATTTCTTCTGCATTGTCATACAGTGGGGGTGGGTTCTGGTTTTGTTGCCTATGGTCGCGCCATTCTTGGCTCATATTCTGGATGAATGTTGCCAGTCCCCCAATAGTAGTGATAAGATCCTCTTCAGCATCGCCAGATCTTCCCCGAGTTGAACCGCGACTACCTGCCATGATTCTGCACTCACAATATCGTGAAATGAGTTGATCAGGCTCACCGCACGTTATTTATGGCAGCAGTCCCAAGTAGGTACTCGAGTTCAATTCGGACAAGTTAACTATGCATCCGTGTCTTATCACAGAACGGTCTAAACAGTCTAACTACCCTGGTCTCAAACACTTAAACTATAGCACATTTAGACAGTCAATCAGTAGATAAACACAATCAACAATCAATTCAATCAATCACAAGCAAATCCATGGACCAAACTGCTCTGATACCAATTAGTGTAACGCCCTCCCTTGTATGCATCCAAGTGAGTCGTTTGCTAAGCGGAATTAGAGTCGTTAACGTCACATGAGCTAACAAAGATTCTCATAGCAGTATACAAATCCGTAAGACGTTTCAATAGTTCGTATAACTTCTGTTTGGACGATAAAAAAATATTTCAAGTAATTTGGAAAGAGCACGTTGTGGGCTTCGCGTGCATATAAAATAATAGAAAATCGGAGTTCGTTTGCTCATAAAAACACCACCCGTAAGGTGCACTGTAAAATTTTCAGCACATAAGTCTTTCAAAAATTCCTTTCACAAACGTTTTCCAAAACAGCCGCTGTTCATAAAAGTTCAAGGTGAAATAGAGATGATAAAGTCTACAGTCATCCAAGAGTACCAAAATATTAATCGTTACAGTCATCCAATCAATCAAACAGCAACAGTACAAGTCCATTCATCAGCAAGCAACAGCAAACATCATGTCTTCAAATGCTTTTACGTCCTCCTGCCATTTTGGAAAATAGCAGCCCCGAAGGGGTGAGAATAATCCCAGTAGTGTGGCAACAAAACCAATAATATAACAGTATTAACTAGGCACAAAATCATAAACAGTCACTTCAACATATCCTTGTTCCTTTTCCTTTTTCCTTTTCATCATATTCATATATATAGCGCATATAACGCCTTTCCTTTTCATCATATTCATATATTGCGTATATAACGCCTTTCCTTTGCGCTTTTAGCACCGTCGTGCGCGCACTTCACAGTGGAATCAAATATACCTTGGCACCTGAGCTCCATGTGGATTCCAACTGTGGGCCTATGCGGACTGATGCCAAGTGTCCCATACCCCGGTACCTTGGGGATGCCTATATGATGCTTGCTCAAACACATGGTCCTGTACATAACTATTCTAAAAAGCAAGACCTATATGCTCTTGGTACATGCATGCCATGCTATGCTTTCACACACAAAACGTACAAAAATGCGGTATGATGTAAGGTGCATGCTTATATACCTTTCATATAGCCATCACGGCACATATACTTTTCATATGCGTTATGCTGCCACATAACGTCTTTACCTCATAATCATATAGCCATCACGGCACATTTTTGGCAGTTTCCTTTCATCATAAGGAACATAATACTTTTACGGAATATGAAGCATCATGTCACAATTTTATACCAGTAGTCAATAGTCACATTAGGTAATATCGCCTGACACTTACCTTGCGTGCCTTAAACAATACCAAACAGCAGCGAAGTATCTCACTTCTTAGGCGCACCTAAATCAATTACAACCAATCATTTACAACGGCAATTTACAGCAGAAACAGTGAGCATACAGCAGCGTTTTACAGTGGAAAATAGTGAGCATACAGCAGTGTTTTACAGCAGAAAAACAGTGAGCATACAACAGCGTTTTACAGCAGAAAACAGTGACGTTTGTTCTTAAAACAGTGAGCAGAAAACAGTGACGTTTTCCTTAAAAACAGTGGACAGAGACAGTGACGTTTTACTTAAAAGCAGTGGACAGAAACAGTGACGTTTTACAGCAGAAAAACCGTAGCACCTTACAGCAGAACAGTGAACGTTTTAAAACAGAAACAGTGACACTTTGGACCTCAAAACAGTGGCAGAAACAGTGGCATTAGACAGTGGCAGAAACAGTGGCATTTGAACGTTAAAACAGTGTCATAAACAGTGGCATTTGAACATCAAAACAGTGACATAAGTAGTGGTATTTGTGCATCAAAATAGTGGCATGAATGGTTGCGTTTGAACATGAAACAGTGACATAGGTAGAGGTATTTGCACATCAAAACAGTGGCATAAAGAGGGATTTTTGAACATTAAGACAGTGGCATAAATGGTGATTAAAACAGTGGCATAAATCATGATTTTTGGACATTAAAACAGTGGCATAAATAGTGGTGTTTGCACATCAATATGGTGGTTATTTTATGCAGAAACAGTGGCACATTAAGTACTAAAACAGTGAGCCTTTTATGCAGAAACAGTGGCATGTGGGGCACTAAAACAGTGGCATTGTGTGCAGAAACAGTGGCATCAAAATGGTGATCTTGTGAAACCGAAACAGTGACATTCTTAGCCTCAAAACAGTGGCACATTCATAGGGAAACAGTGGCATATATATCCTCAAAACAGTGGCATATTCATACAAAAACAGTGGCATTAACTTAAGCATAACCATGAGACTTTCATTCCATAACTTATGCATACAAATCATCAAGAAATAGCTCCATCCTTATACTTTAACCATGCTCATTCTTGAATCCAATGCAAGACAGAATCAAGGAGATATTCAAGAACACACATGATTACACACAATGAAAGAGGTCTAAGTTCTAGGCTTACCTCTTGAAGCACACACTTCTTGCTCACACACCACACCTTTCTAGTTCTACCAACAACAAGTCCACACTTCCTAGGAGATGATCTATGCGCATAAATGGTGAGGAGGACAATCTTGGACAGCTTCCAAGGGTGAGTACCAAGGCTGAACAATGAGGGGGAAAAGAGGAGAAACTCACACTTCACTTGTGTCTTAGGCCACGGTTTGATGGTGAGGGAAGGAGAGAGTTGGCTTAGTCTTTCTTCCTCCTATGGTTCTTGCAATGTTCAGCTAGAGAGTGAGGGAGAGGAGAAGGAGTTGGCTGCACATGTAAATGGGGACAGCCCCCTCTTGTGTGCATAACTTAAAGGAAAAGTGAGGGGAGGTTGCAATGATGAACATTATGGCAGAAATCTGGTTTCTTGTGAAGGTGGGACTGCACATTTGGTTTGAACAAGCAAGGGTTTGCTTCTTGGTTACTCTATGCACATGCAAGGAGGTGAGGGGGAAAGGTTCAGATCTGAATGATGCTACCAAAGTCAGAATTTTTTAACACCAACAAGCAAGCCATGCGCACATGGTGGAGTGGAGGGAGTTGGCAGATTTCTCCTCCACACAAAGCACATGCAATCTGCCCAAAAATCCTTCTTTGGTTGCATGTGGAGGCAAGGACAGATTTGGTTCATGATGTACTGCCAAAAGCATGCATAAATCTGCACATTTCAGTCTCATGATGGAAGGTGTAAGGTGGTTCTCCAAGTCAACAAGTTAGGCAGTTTTGTGTCATAGAAAAATCTGATCTATGACCTCTCCATGTGCGCCAAAATGGGAAAGAATGCAGCCCAAAATAATGCTAAGGAGTACATGTGTCTTCCATTCAATGAAGTTGAATTCAAATGGTACACAAGCTAAGGTGAAGTGGCGGTCAAGCAAGGGAAAGTTGGAGGATTTTCCTAAGTCTTATCTATCCTTTTATGCGCATGAAATGTGTGGGAAAAAGACTACTATTGCCATGTGAAAGTTCCTTGGTACACAAACAACCTTGATGGACAAGGCTTAGGGGAGAATAGAATGGTTACAACTTTGGGCTGAACATGATGGATCCAAGACCTCCCTTGGGCCATCGGCCAACACACACAAAGACCAACCACACAAGTCCAAAAGTGACAAGTCCACACACACTAGCCCACTTCCCAAGTCCAATAAACACTAAAGCCTTATAACACACAATCAAATTACTCATATGATTTTAATAAATTTCACATGCCTACATATGCACCCTCCTATGATTTAATTTAAATACTTACCTTAGTCTCATCCAAGGATAAGGCCATGTAATTTCGCAAACCCACAAACATACACATGCATCTATATAATATAACACTTATGTATTTTACTAATTATGTGGGATGTTACACTCTCCCCACCAAATAGGAATTTTGTCCGCAAAATAAACTTACTTAAGAGTTAAACAGTTCTGGATAGCGTTTCCGAATGTCGTCCTCGCGCTCCCAAGTGGCTTCAGCTGCCGATCTATTGTTCCACAATACTTTCACCAAAGGAATCTCTTTGGAACGGAGTCGCTTGACGGATCTTTCAAGAATTTGGAACGGTTGCACTTGATACGTCAGATTTTCCTTTAATTCTACTTCCTCTGGCTGTAATACATGAGATGGATCAGAGAGATACCTCCGTAGCTGTGACACATGAAATACATTGTGAATTCCTGACAGATTGGGTGGTAAAGCCAACCGGTATGCAGACTCTCCAATCCGGTCCATAATCAGATACGGTCCTAAGTACCGTGGACTTAACTTCTTAACTCCCATTCTCCTTCCGAGTCCCGATGTAGGTGTGATTCTCAAAAATACATGGTCTCCGACTTCGAAAGATAGGGGCTTATGACGCTTGTCGTAATAACTCTTCTGTCTGGCCTGAGCCCGCTGCATATTTTCCCGAATCTTCTTTACCTGTTCGGATGTTTCTTGAATTAGATCAGGTCCTAACATACTTCGCTCACCCACTTCAGTCCAGCTTAAAGGGGATCTGCATTTTCTCCCATACAAAGCTTCGTACGGTGCCATCTGAATACTGGAGTGGTAACTGTTGTTGTAAGCAAATTCAATCAAAGAAAGATAGTTGTCCCAGCTGCCTCCTAACTCCAAAACACATGCTCGCAACATGTCCTCTAATGCTTGAATGGTGCGTTCCGTCTGTCCATCGGTCTGCGGATGATAAGCAGTACTCAATCTCAAGTGGGTCCCTAATGCTCTTTGAAAAGATTCCCAGAACTTAGATGTAAACTTGGGATCACGATCGCTGACAATACTCGTAGGAACACCGTGCAGCTTCACAATCTCCTGCAGGTACATTCTAGCAAGCCTCTCTGTATTATACGTGGTTCTAACACGCAATAAATGAGCTGACTTCGTTAAACGATCAACAATCACCCAGATAGAATCATATCCTTCTCGCGTCCGAGGAAGTCCAACTACAAAATCCATCGCAATACTGTCCCACTTCCATTCGGGAATCTCCAAAGGTTGAAGGAGTCCCGACGGTTTCTGGTGTTCGTACTTCACCTTCTAACAAGTTAAGCATCGAGATACATACTCAGCAACATCACGCTTCATACCCGGCCACCAAAACGAGGTCTTCAAATCATGGTACATCTTTGTGGATCCAGGATGAACTGCATACTTGCCCTTATGAGCTTCCTGCAAAACTTCTTGCTTCAACTCTTCATTCGGTACTACTAACCGGCCTTGGAATCTCCAAGTATCATTCTCATCCTTTATAACATCTTGATTGCCAACCAAATCACGGACTAACTCTTCATCTTTCTGAGCCTCCTTAATTCTACTGATCAATTCATTCTCTACCTTTATATTTCCCAATCTTATGCTATTCCCTCTCTCGTCTACAGATAAGTTCAAATCTCGAAAGGCCTCAAACAATTTTAGTTCTTCCATCATCAGAGTTGCAGTGTGCAGTGCCTTCCTACTCAGGGCGTCAGCTACCACGTTTGCCTTTCCTAGGTGGTATTTAAGTTCAAAATCATAGTCCTTCAGAAATTCCATCCACCGTCGTTGCCGCATATTCAGCTCCTTTTGGTCGAACAAATACTTCAAACTCTTATGATCGCTGAACACGTCAAACTGCGAACCATACAAGTGGTGCCTCCAAATTTTAAGTGCGAACACTATAGCTGTTAACTCCAAATCGTGCGTAGGATAATTTTCTTCGTGAGGCTTTAGTTGCCGAGATGCGTAAGCCACCGCCATACGATCCTGCATCAACACGCATCCAAGTCCTTTTAGCGACGCATCACAGTATACTTCGAACTTTCGGGTAGGATCCGGAATCGTGAGTACGGGAGCACTCATTAACCTGCTCTTTAGTTCCAAGAAACATTCTTCACAAGCTTCAGTCCACTCAAAAGGCTTATCCTTCCGAGTGAGACGAGTAAGAGGTTGCACTATCTGAGAGAAATTCTGGATGAACCTTCGGTAATATCCAGCAAGACCTAAGAAACTCCGTACTTCGGTGACAGTCTTGGGTCGTTCCCAATTCATGACAGCTCCAACTTTGCTGGGGTCCACCGCGATACCTTCTGATGAAATGACATGACCCAGAAACTGGACCTCTTTAAGCCAAAACTCGCACTTCGACCACTTCGCGTACAACTGCTTTTCCTTCAAGATTTGCAAGACAATCCTCAGATGTTCCGCATGCAGCTCTTCATTAGTAGAGTAAATCAGGATGTCGTCGATAAACACAATAACAAACTGATCAAGAAAGGGGCGGAAAATGCGGTTCATGTAGTCCATGAATACCGCTGGAGCATTTGTAAGTCCGAATGGGATCACCTGATATTCGTAGTGCCCATAACGAGTCCTAAAAGCTGTTTTCGGAATATCCTCCGGTTTGACCCGGATCTGATGGTATCCCGATCGTAAATCTATCTTGGAAAAGACTCTGGCTCCTCTCAGCTGGTCCATCAAATCGTCGATCCTCGGTAGCGGATACTTATTCTTTACCATAACTTTGTTCAGCTGTCGGTAATCTACACACAGACGTAGACTACCATCCTTCTTCTTAATCAAGATGGCTGGAGCACCCCAGGGAGAGGTACTCGGTCTGATGAATTCCTTTGCCAAAAGTTCTTCCATCTGCTTCTTCAACTCTCGCAGTTCCAACGGCGCCATACGATACAGGGCAATGGAGATTGGTCCAACTCCAGGAACAAGTTCGATGGAAAATTCTATTTCCCTATGAGGAGGCAATCGAGGTATTTCATCCGGGAATACCTCCTCGAATTCTCTAACTACAGGTACATTCTGAATTTGGGTGTCAACCGAGGTCTCAGCCTCGATCGACAAAAGATACCCTGCTGCTCCCTTGCGGAGCTCTTTTCTAACTTGCAATAAAGAAATGAGAGGGAACGGTTGAAAATTACCATCTTTCGCATCCAGTGCGAACACCCGTGCTTGCGTAGGCTGTGGATTAGCGTTCCGGGGGCATTCGTAAACAAAATGTCCTTGCTGGCCACATCTGAAACATGCATTGTTGTTCTTGCGACAAACTCCAAAGTGATTCTTTCCACACGTAGCACAAACAGTCGCACCCTGTCGTCCAGTTGACGATTGACCAACAGTATTGCTTCTCTTAAAACTTCCAGGCCGCGCCTGCAACTGCGTGCCTCTGCCTCGACCCCTACCAGGTGTCGTCCTGAAGAACCTGCCTGCTCTGTTTCCTCCGTGAAATTGTGTTGGTGGCTTATTCAAATTCTTGGCCTCGTTAATAATTCCTTCGGCCTGTCGACTCTGATTGATGAGCTCCGGAAGTGTACGATTAGCCGTCGTCAATATGAGCTTACGGATTTCCGGATGTAATCCGCTTTCGAACTTTTCCACCTGCCATTCCTCATCATAAATGTTCCGATCAAAGTTGGCGTACTCGATCAGCTGCCCGAATTTTGCAATACACTCATTAACCGTCATGTTATCCTGCCTAAGTGACAGCAGTTCAGTGTGCTTCATTCTTCTCATTGCCTTAGGAAAATACTTATCCAAAAATACTTGTCTGAATACGGCCCATGTTAGTTCAACGTCCTGAGCTCTCAACAGAGCCCTCGCACAAGTCCACCATGTTAAAGCTTCTCCCATCAGCTGGTACGACGCGTAATCAGTCTTCTGCGCTTCCGGGCATGCCATGCGTTCGAAAATATGCTCAATCATCTGCAACCACTTCGCTGCAGCCTCGGGGTTGTCTTCACCCTCAAAAGTAGGTGGTTGGAAGTTGCGGAAGTCTTTCAACCTCCGACGGGCAATTTCTTCTGCATTGTCATGCAGTGGGGGTGGGTTCTGGTTCTGTTGCCTATGGTCGCGCCATTCTTGGCTCATATTCTGGATGAATGTTGCCAGTCCCCCAATAGTAGTGATAAGATCCTCTTCAGCATCGCCAGATCTTCCCCGAGTTGAACCGCGACTACCTGCCATGATTCTGCACTCACAATATCGTGAAATGAGTTGATCAGGCTCACCGCACGTTATTTATGGCAGCAGTCCCAAGTAGGTACTCGAGTTCAATTCGGAAAAGTTAACTATGCATCCGTGTCTTATCACAGAACGGTCTAAACAGTCTAACTACCCTGGTCTCAAACACTTAAACTATAGCACATTTAGACAGTCAATCAGCAGATAAACACAATCAACAATCAATTCAATCAATCACAAGCAAATCCATGGACCAAACTGCTCTGATACCAATTAGTGTAACGCCCTCCCTTGTATGCATCCAAGTGAGTCGTTTGCTAAGCGGAATTAGAGTCGTTAACGTCACATGAGCTAACAAAGATTCTCATAGCAGTATACAAATCCGTAAGACGTTTCAATAGTTCGTATAACTTCTGTTTGGACGATAAAAAAATATTTCAAGTAATTTGGAAAGAGCACGTTGTGGGCTTCGCGTGCATATAAAATAATAGAAAATCGGAGTTCGTTTGCTCATAAAAACACCACCCGTAAGGTGCACTGTAAAATTTTCAGCACATAAGTCTTTCAAAAATTCCTTTCACAAACGTTTTCCAAAACAGCCGTTGTTCATAAAAGTTCAAGGTGAAATAGAGATGATAAAGTCTACAGTCATCCAAGAGTACCAAAATATTAATCATTACAGTCATCCAATCAATCAAACAGCAACAGTACAAGTCCATTCATCAGCAAGCAACAGCAAACATCATGTCTTCAAATGCTTTTACGTCCTCCTGCCATTTTGGAAAATAGCAGCCCCGAAGGGGTGAGAATAATCCCAGTAGTGTGGCAACAAAACCAATAATATAACAGTATTAACTAGGCACAAAATCATAAACAGTCACTTCAACATATCCTTGTTCCTTTTCCTTTTTCCTTTTCATCATATTCATATATATAGCGCATATAACGCCTTTCCTTTTCATCATATTCATATATTGCGTATATAACGCCTTTCCTTTGCGCTTTTAGCACCGTCGTGCGCGCACTTCACAGTGGAATCAAATATACCTTGGCACCTGAGCTCCATGTGGATTCCAACTGTGGGCCTATGCGGACTGATGCCAAGTGTCCCATACCCCGGTACCTTGGGGATGCCTATATGATGCTTGCTCAAACACATGGTCCTGTACATAACTATTCTAAAAAGCAAGACCTATATGCTCTTGGTACATGCATGCCATGCTATGCTTTCACACACAAAACGTACAAAAATGCGGTATGATGTAAGGTGCATGCTTATATACCTTTCATATAGCCATCACGGCACATATACTTTTCATATGCGTTATGCTGCCACATAACGTCTTTACCTCATAATCATATAGCCTTCACGGCACATTTTTGGCAGTTTCCTTTCATCATTAGGAACATAATACTTTTACGGAATATGGAGCATCATGTCACAATTTTATACCAGTAGTCAATAGTCACATTAGGTAATATCGCCTGACACTTACCTTGCGTGCCTTAAACAATACCAAACAGCAGCGAAGTATCTCACTTCTTAGGCGCACCTAAATCAATTACAACCAATCATTTACAGCGGAGATTTACAGCAGAAACAGTGAGCATACAGCAGCGTTTTACAGTGGAAAACAGTGATCATACAGCAGTGTTTTACAGCAGAAAAACAGTGAGCATACAGCAGCGTTTTACAGCAGAAAACAGTGACGTTTGTTCTTAAAACAGTGAGCAGAAAACAGTGACGTTTTCCTTAAAAACAGTGGGCAGAGACAGTGACGTTTTACTTAAAAGCAGTGGACAGAAACAGTGACGTTTTACAGCAGAAAAACCGTAGCACCTTACAGCAGAACAGTGAACGTTTTAAAACAGAAACAGTGACACTTTGGACCTCAAAACAGTGGCAGAACAGTGGCATTAGACAGTGGCAGAAACAGTGGCATTTGAACGTTAAAACAGTGTCATAAACAGTGGCATTTGAACATCAAAACAGTGACATAAGTAGTGGTATTTGTGCATCAAAACAGTGGCATGAATGGTTGCGTTTGAACATGAAACAGTGACATAGGTAGAGGTATTTGCACATCAAAATAGTGGCATAAAGAGGGATTTTTGAACATTAAGACAGTGGCATAAATGGTGATTAAAACAGTGGCATAAATCATGATTTTTGGACATTAAAACAGTGGCATAATAGTGGTGTTTGCACATCAATATGGTGGTTATTTTATGCAGAAACAGTGGCACATTAAGTACTAAAACAGTGAGCATTTTATGCAGAAACAGTGGCATGTGGGGCACTAAAACAGTGGTATTGTGCAGAAACAGTGGCATCAAAATGGTGATCTTGTGAAACCGAAACAGTGACATTCTTAGCCTCAAAACAGTGGCACATTCATAGGGAAACAGTGGCATATATATCCTCAAAACAGTGGCATATTCATACAAAAACAGTGGCATTAACTTAAGCATAACCATGCGACTTTCATTCCATAACTTATGCATACGAATCATCAAGAAATAGCTCCATCCTTATACTTTAACCATGCTCATTCTTGAATCCAATGCAAGACAGAATCAAGGAGATATTCAAGAACACACATGATTACACACAATGAAAGAGGTCTAAGTTCTAGGCTTACCTCTTGAAGCACACACTTCTTGCTCACACACCACACCTTTCTAGTTTAACCAACAACAAGTCCACACTTCCTAGGAGATGATCTATGCGCATAAATGGTGAGGAGGACAATCTTGGACAGCTTCCAAGGGTGAGTACCAAGGCTGAACAGTGAGGGGGAAAAGAGGAGAAACTCACACTTCACTTGTGTCTTAGGCCACGGTTTGATGGTGAGGGAAGGAGAGAGTTGGCTTAGTCTTTCTTCCTCCTATGGTTCTTGCAATGTTCAGCTAGAGAGTGAGGGAGAGGAGAAGGAGTTGGCTGCACATGTAAATGGGGACAACCCCCTCTTGTGTGCATAACTTAAAGGAAAAGTGAGGGGAGGTTGCAATGATGAACATTATGGCAGAAATCTGGTTTCTTGTGAAGGTGGGACTGCACATTTGGTTTGAACAAGCAAGGGTTTGCTTCTTGGTTACTCTATGCACATGCAAGGAGGTGAGGGGGAAAGGTTCAGATCTGAATGATGCTACCAAAGTCAGAATTTTTTAACACCAACAAGCAAGCCATGCGCACATGGTGGAGTGGAGGGAGTTGGCAGATTTCTCCTCCACACAAAGCACATGCAATCTGCCCAAAAATCCTTCTTTGGTTGCATGTGGAGGCAAGGACAGATTTGGTTCATGATGGACTGCCAAAAGCATGCATAAATCTGCACATTTCAGCCTCATGATGGAAGGTGTAAGGTGGTTCTCCAAGTCAACAAGTTAGGCAGTTTTGTGTCATAGAAAAATCTGATCTATGACCTCTCCATGTGCGCCTAAATGGGAAAGAATGCAGCCCAAAATAATGCTAAGGAGTACATGTGTCTTCCATGCAATGAAGTTGAATTCAAATGGTACACAAGCTAAGGTGAAGTGGCGGTCAAGCAAGGGAAAGTTGGAGGATTTTCCTAAGTCTTATCTATCCTTTTATGCGCATGAAATGTGTGGGAAAAAGACTATTATTGCCATGTGAAAGTTCCTTGGTACACAAACAACCTTGTTGGACAAGGCTTAGGGGAGAATAGAATGGTTACAACTTTGGGCTGAACATGATGGATCCAAGACCTCCCTTGGGCCATCGGCCAACACACACAAAGACCAACCACACAAGTCCAAAAGTGACAAGTCCACACACACTAGCCCACTTCCCAAGTCCAATAAACACTAAAGCCTTATAACACACAATTAAATTACTCATATGATTTTAATAAATTTCACATGCCTACATATGCACCCTCCTATGATTTAATTTAAATACTTACCTTAGTCTCATCCAAGGATAAGGCCATGTAATTTCGCAAACCCACAAACATACACATGCATCTATATAATATAACACTTATGTATTTTACTAATTATGTGGGATGTTACACTAATGTTAAGAGAGGGTATGAGATACTGTTGATAAAGATCAACCCATTATTTAAATTAATCTTGCGGTCTCAGATAGAGATTAAAATAAATAATCGCACTCTTAATCCCACTAAGGTAAAATCTAAAGTAGATTAACCCTAAGTCAAAAGGAAGGGTCATTGACTTAGATAAAATAGTGGGAGGGGCAAATTATTTCAAGTCTTTAATAATTTGCTTTTAACTACATAACCGTATATTAACTAAAACTATCTTTACATCCTTTTCAGCTTATAGTATGACTAATCCACTGTCACTGCATTCAATACTCGATACGAATAAACTGACCGGTTCAAATCTTATGGACTGGTATCGGAACCTAAGAATAGTTCTAAGGGCCGAAAAGATTGCCTACGTTTTAGATGCTGTAATACTCGTAGCTCCACGGGAAGGGGAAGAAGGGTTTGCGGAATTTGATTTCGTAACCCACCAACAGCACTTGGATGACAATGTGATGGCAGTATGCATCATGTTGGCATCCATGTCGCCTGAACTGCAAAAGCAGCATGAGCATATGGATGCTCCCTCTATTATCGTACATCTCAAGGAGTTGTATGATATTAAAGGCAGGCATGAGAGGTATGAGGCCTCAAGAGAACTGTTCTCTTGTAGGATGACTGAGAGCATGTCTGTTGGCAGCCATGTTCTCAAGATGATCGGGCTGATTGAGAAGCTAGGAAACCTAGGCTTCATCATGGATGCCGAGCTAAGTAATGACTTAGTCCTCACCTCACTTCCACCTTCCTTCAGTCAATTCATCATGAATTACAATATGCATGGGATGCAAGTGAGCTTGCCTGAGTTGTTAAGCATGTTAACAACAACTGAAGTGTCTATCAAGAAGGATAGGACACGGGCTCTTTTGATTGGTGGGCCTAGCAAGGCCAAGGGAAAGGGTAAGGAGCCTGCAAAAGGTGACCCCCTTAAGCCCAAAGGAAAATCCAAGAAGAAGAAGGGCAAGAAGAAGGGTAAGAAGGCACCTAAGGACAAGGGTGATGCTGAGTGCTTCCATTGTGGCAAGAAAGGCCACTGGAAGAGGAATTTTCCAGACTACCTGAACAATGTGAAGGACAAGAAGCATGGTGATGCTTCTGCCTCAGGTATTTTCATGATTGAGATAAATTATTCTTATGCTAATCCATCCTGATGGGTATTGGATACCGGATGCGGTTCTCATATCTGCAATATGTTGCAGGTACTTAGGAGCCCAAGGAGATTGGATATAAACGAGGTGGATCTCCGCGTTGGTAATGGAGCAAGAGTTGCTGCTCATTCAGTTGGAGATGCCGACCTTATTTTGCCTACGGGCCTTTTATTGCATTTGAATAATTGTCTTTATGTTCCGCATATTTCTAGAAACATTATTTCAATTTCTTGTTTAGAACAAGATGGTTATACTTTCAGTATTAGGGATGGTACTTTTTCTATCATTTTGAATGATATGGTTTACGGTACTGCTTCTTTAATAAATGGATTGTATGTGTTGGAAATGGGAAATGAAGTGCTCAATATAGATGTGAAATGACCTAGGACGGATAATCAATCTTATCTTTGGCACTGTAGACTAGGGCACATAAATGAAACAAGATTGTCTAGGATGCATAGAGATGGATACCTGGACTCCATGGATTTGGAATCCTATGGACAGTGTGAATCTTGTCTAGCTGGGAAAATGATTCGACAAAAGCCCAAAGGGCTTGAGAGTCATAAGGCTAGTGAGTTATTAGAACTCATTCATACTGATGTATGTGGCCCAATGTCTATTGAGGCTAGAGGTGGATATTCTTATTTCATTACCTTTACAGATGACAAATCAAGATTTGGGTATATATACCTAATGAGATATAAATCTGAAGTTTTTGAAAAGTTCAAAGAGTTTAGGAATGATGTGGAGAAACAACGTGGCAAGATGATTAAGACATTAGGATCAGATCGTGGTGGTGAATATTTGAGCCACGAGTTTCAGGGTTATCTGAGAGAAAATGGAATTCTCTCACAACTTACCGCTCCTTACACACCACACCAAAACGGTGTCTCCGAAAGGAGAAACAGGACCTTGTTAGACATGGTTAGGTCTATGATGAGTGAGACTCAACTTCCAAAATCGTTTTGGGGATATGCCTTAGACACAGCGGCATACCTTCTAAATAGGGTATCGTCTAAATCTGTTCAGACCACACCATATGAGATATGGAGTGGTAAGAGACCCAACCTGAGTTACCTCAGGGTATGGGGATCGCCAGCTTATGTCAAAGCGTTGACATCAGACAAGCTTAGTGCTAAGAGTACTAAATGTCTATTTGTGGGGTATCCTAAAGGTACTAAGGGATACTACTTCTACTCCATGGAAGAACACAAAGTGTTTGTGTCAAAGAATGCTGAGTTCCTTGAGAAGGATTTGATCTCTCAAGGAGGCAGTGGGAGTAAGATTGATCTTGAAGAAGTGCAAGATCCACAAGAACAGATTGAGGAACCCGAGTCTGCGCCGCAGGCGACGTTCTCCAATGGAGAAGTAAACACACAACTCCGTAGATCTACGAGGGTCATCCATCCACCTGAGAGGTACGGGTTTGTGATTAAGAATCAGCAAACTGTTGAGGATGATGAACCAAGTAACTACGAATAGGCGGTCAAAGATGTTGACTCCTCAAGATGGCTTGAAGCCATGGAATCTGAAATGGATTCGATGTATCAGAACAAGGTATGGACCTTGGTTCCTAAACCACAAGGAATAGTTCCTATCAGTAATAAATGGGTCTTTAAAAGAAAGACTGATGCAGATGGCAACGTTCAGACCTACAAAGCTAGGGTGGTGGCGAAAGGGTATCGTCAAAGACAAGGAGTTGACTATGATGAAACTTTCTCACCAGTTGCCATGATCAAATCTATTAGGATCATGCTTGCAATAGCAGCATACCACGACTATGAAATTTGGCAAATGGATGTCAATACCGCCTTCTTGAATGGGTTCTTGAAGGAGGAAGTGTACATGACACAACCTGAAGGCTTTGAAATCAAAGATCAGGAGCATATGGTATGCAAACTACAAAGGTCAATATATGGGCTAAAGCAAGCATCAAGGAGTTGGAATATACGTTTTGATGAAGTCGTTAAGAGTAACGGTTTTATCAAGAACGAGGATGAACCTTGTGTTTACAGAAAGGTTAGTGGGAGTAATGTCGTCTTCCTAGTGCTCTATGTAGATGACATATTGCTAATAGGAAATGACATCCCCACATTAAAAATAATGAAAGAGTGGATTTCAGAAAACTTTACCATGAAGGATCTGGGAGAGGCAGCCTTTATACTTGGTATAAAGATCTATAGAGATAGATCCAAGAGGCTGCTGGGTTTATCTCAATCCACGTACGTTGACAAGATGCTAAAGATGTTTAGCATGGAAGGGTCGAAAAGGGGTTTTCTTCCTGTCAGTCATGGGTAGAAAAGTTCCAGCAGCGAGACAACAGCAGATTCAACGACAGAGGCTGTATACATAGCTGCTTCAGAAGCAGCTAAGGATATCATTTGATTAGAGAAATCATTGATAGGAATGATGTAAAAATGGATTAGGTTCCACAGACGATAACCTGGCCGATTCTCTGACAAAGGTTGTTTCTCAGAGAAAACAGGATAGTCATTATGAGGCTTTGGGCATTCGACTTAGGTCTGATTGGCTCTAGGCCAAGTGGGAGCTTGTTATCATATGGGTTTCCTAGATACAATCTTTTGATTAAATAAAGGACACTAGATGTAGAACTTTGTTTATCGCAAATAAATGAAAGCACTATTTATTCAGTTTCATATTGTGTCTCGATATTACTGTTAATATAATATGAACGAACTGGATAAACCCCTTGGAATAGAACAGATATCTCTTGAGTATCTGTGATGAGATCACGATCATGAGGATTCAAGGATATTGCATGTCTATTCCGACGATATGTTCCTAGCAAAGACCAACCTGAACCAGGCAACAAA
>JAVKPL010008918.1:0-34410 GCA_032173675.1 Gastrolobium villosum | reverse complement strand
TCGGTCAGAGGAAATCGAACACCGAGTTGTGTTATCACATCTCGATAAAAAAAGAAAGAACAGGGCTCATTCTCTGCCCCTCCAGAACACACGGGTTCATCTTCGGAGGGCGGGCAAATATCATAATTTTCCAGTTGCCCAACAGGAAGACCAGCCACGTCATCAGAATTCATTCCGGACGTGGTATTTAAAACCTCATATGTTACCCAGGGGAATTGAGCAACTAAGGAGGAAGGAGGAGACTCGAAACACGACTCGCTCGAACCCGACTCATCTACATCTTCAGGGACACATGCCATTAAAACCTAGAAATAAAAAGCAAACAAAAAGGGGATCAGAAAAGGATGGATATACCTGAAATAAAAGTGCTATCAGATGAATCACTAGATGACGACGAGGACGGGTCAGAAATTGTGATTGGTTCGTTAACTCGCCCGGATAAAGGAGTAGGAATTGGAATGCTCCCATGACGACAACTATCAAGGGTAGATTCTGCTAAAGAGCTACATCCCTGCTGGACGAGTTGAGAGCTCAGATAAACACAGGAAAAACAAGGGCCATCTTGGGGAACAGGAAGAGAAGGGCGAGAATTCCCAAGGCCAGAACTCATAAGTTTGGGACTTTCTGGTAAAGGAAGGGAAAGATTGGGCGATGGAACCCGGATAGAATATGGAACCCGGGATTGGGAGGATACACGGTCTCTTCGACCACGGTCTCCTCGACCACCTTTGCGAGGTTTCGAACCACGGTGCCCACGAACCATGGCTTGCCGTTCCTCCTCTGCGGTCCTGGGAATCCCCCAAAGCCAGTAACGGGCACCAGGAGGAATGCGTCCTAACAAATTGGAATTCACGTCAACCTCCTGGACGCACCGCAAAACAGGGAAGGAGGTTTTCTTCCTTCCCATTTTTCGTTAAGAAAATTAAGGTCAGAAGAAATTGCTTCTTTAACAGGAAATCACGTTTCAGGAAAGCGAGGAAGATGTTAAAGCTACAAAGAGAAAGAAAATGCAAGCAGAAGTAAACAAACACAAAATACCTGATTATGGAAATGCAAGTAGATGAAAGGAGCAGCAAATGAAATCACCGTAAACAGCAGGAGCTTAGAAACGATGGCTGAGCAAATAACAAAGGAATTGACAGAGAAAAGTAGAAACTGCAGAATAAAAAGAGCACCACAGGAAGGCCAAGGAGCAGGGATAATATGGTCATTCCAAAGGTATAGTTGTTTACAAATGCCAAAAACCGCGCGTAACGGGCAAAACAACGTGGGAGTGCTAAAGGCGCAGCCACCCCATCGCCGCAAAAGGCAATGATTCGACACACTAAAATGATGACACTCATAAATGCGCACGATAAACAAGACTGCAGGAAGTAGCTGCAGCACGCAAAGGCACGCGAGCCATGACACGTGGCCAGACGTGCATAAAAAGAGAGAGATTGACCGAGATCTGAAAAGAAACACGAACAAGCGTAATCGACAAGCTATTCCGGGTTATATCACCCGCATTCTCAGACATCCAGGCAACCCGAAATATCGGATAACCTGGCTGGGGGGCAACTGTTATGGATCTGTACCATGTACCCGGGCTAAATGCCCATATAAGTCGGCTACTTCAGGAACCCGGTAAGAAGGCCCAAACCGAAGGAGCCCATCCCCCTCAACCCGGAAATTGCCAACGAATATTCCCTATTCAAATATCTGAAACGGGCTGTAGTTATGAAGACGTGATGACATTATGTAACCTCTAATAACGGCCGACAAAGCATTGATGATCCCACGTCACTACAGCTCAGCCACACCAATTCAAATCGGAGGCAGCCCCTATAAATAGGAGGGCTCCTCGACAGAACAGGACACCTGATTTTCAATACACACAACACACTATCATTATATTCATATACTCTGCAGTGATCAAGCAAGGCATAGGGATATCTCTTCCATAGATACCCCTGGTCAAGGCTATACGATCCAAAGCGATCAATCAACCCAACAAAGGTTGAACATCTCTGTCCACAGGACAGAACATTAATGTTGAGACGGCCTTTATGACGCATTTTGTTGGGTTTGTTATGCAAACTAAACCGGCATATACATAGATCAAAAACGTCTATGTGAAGCTTTCCAAGACAGAAGCAATCGTAACACCTACCCCTCCCCTTCTGCAGGCAAAGGGTGAAAGGTAACTTTGACCTGATCAGGGTCATCGTTAGCAGATTGCATTTCCTGACTTGGTGAGAATTCGACATCAATAACAAATAGGAGTAAATCTTAAATAAGAAATAAATCCTCATTTATTTAATTGTTCGAGTAATATAAAGATGCCAGCATATTTGGCTTTAAAACAAAGTCCCTAGTAGAGGATAACTTTATTATATAATAGATGAGAATTGTTCAACTATAATATGTCTTGAGTTTGTCCGCGTTCCATGTTCTTTTAATTGGTTTGCCCTCAATTGTTTCGAGGACGTATGCTCCTTTTCCGAGTTTGCTTCTAATTCGGTAAGGACCATCCCAATTAGCTGCTAGCTTGCCTTCTTTTGCGTTGCGGTTACCGACGTCTGCCCTTCTGAGAACTAAATCATTGATCTCAAAGCTTCTAGGTCGTACCTTTTTATCATGCTTGGCCGCCATCTGTTGTTTGGCCGTGATGTCTCGACAATGAGCTAGAATACGAGTTTCCTCAATGAGATCTAACTCGGCGGTGAGCATTTTGCTGTTTTGCTGCTCGCCTTGCTTTATAGCATTCATCCGCCTCCAAGAGGCTTCTCCGACTTCAACTGGAATCATAGCCTCACAACCATATGTCAATCTGAAAGGAGTTTCTCCTGTTGAAGTCACATAATACTGAATACATTTGTTTGTTTTAAGCAAAAGAATTCTGAATCGTACTCTCCACATAATGCTAATAGTGATACATTGCAATGAACTTTGTCCCCTAATGGCTGGCGTCATAGCTTAATGAAGAGAATGTCTCATTTTTCAACGATTAAGGTTTAGGTCTTGTTATTGGGAGACATGCCATGCACTCTGCATTTTGGAGTTTGACATTTATTCAGCTTTACAAGATCCACCCTAACATAAGTTGTGCACAAACACGGTTTCACGCCTCTCACTCGAAATACCAAGCTGGAAAGACGCGCACACACGGTATAATACACTAAATCATATATTAATCGGTGTTGTGTCTGAATTGTCATAATATATTTAAAATTTAATTTTGATTATGAAATAACACTTCGATGTGTATTGATATTATATGGTTTTTTTAATTCTAATTAATGTAATTAAATTCCCATTTATAAGTTAATGATAATGATCATGTAATTTTCTAATATTCAATTAGGATATTTTGCTTTTTATGATTTGAACTTCAGTCTTGTGATTTTTTTTAACGATATTTAACCTTTTTCCTAGCATAATTGTTACTGAACAATTAATATTAAATACTAGTCTAATTATGTTGAGTAATTAAATAAATGTATAGAACAAGATGGAGATCTTATACATTAAAAATCATAAAAGAGTATGTTTGATTGTGTTGTAACTTTTTTATTCTTAAAAGTACTTTGTAAAATAATTATGAAAACATGTGGTTCCTTTTTTATTGTTTTAAAAGTTAAAAGTCAAAATATAAAACAAAAACAACTCAAACATGTTATTTAAATTTGATTCTAAAAATAAAAAAATAATTACAATTTTTAAAACAGGCTTATCAAATGTGTTTTTTGATCTGAAAATCAAAAAATTGTTTTTGAAAACAATATTCAAACAAAGCATTATACACATGTTAATTATATAAAGGGATTTAAGTTTATTAAGTAGTTAGGGATAGTTTTTTTTTTTTAAACACATAAAAATACATAAGGTCAATTTCTATGTTTTCTCCTCATCTCACATGCATCTTATCACTTATGCATTTTTATGTGTAGGACCGTACAAGATATTTTTATCTTCATATATTAGGAGGTATTTAGTAGGAGAATTATTTTTAGATATATGGGAATAAGGGTTGATTTTCTAGAATTCTATATTTTGTAGCATATTAGAGAATTTTTTTTTAGAGAAAGTTATTTTGTCAGGATTTCGTTTTGGGTGTATTTTCTAAATCAAAATACCACAAAAAAGCATCATCCAAAGGATAGAAAAATATGGATTAATTTTTCAGACAAAATAACAATCAGAAAAATTAACTTAACATTCTCGAAGATATTTTAGTCTACCAAATAACCTTTTTATAATGGGAAAAATATTTCTACAGTCACTTAAAATAAGGTTATCTGAGGTAAAAAATAATGTTATCTACTATTACCATTTTCAATTAAGTATGACCGGTCATATTTAGTTATAACAATAAAGCTGTTCTTTTTTCTCTTTCTTCAGACACTGAGACACTGTCTGCTGACGGAGAGAGAAAATACAATTTTAATATATGACCGATCATACTTTAAATTGGGGTAACTGTAGATAATTTTATCTAATGTGACTGCTGATCTGCTTTCCCCTTTACAATAATATTTTCAAAAAAAAAAACTCACTTTTCCATTGTATCAAACGCCCCTAATAGAAACTTTAAACCCTTAAATAAAAAAAAAAAAACTTTCTATATATATCATTAGACTAGAGAAACAGCCAATGGACAAATCTCTCTCTCTCTGTCTCTCTCTTCCTCTGTTTCATTTGGTTGGTTGTTCTTAGAAGACATACTGTTAATGTGGAACCTCTCCGTCATAACCCGAATATTCCATCACACTCAATGTTTCATCATCGAGGTATTTCTCATTCTTTCCCAAAATAACATAGTTCTTTCCTTTTCAAATCTCCTGTTTTCTACGGTTCGAATCTCATTGCTTGTGGAATATATAACTATGACCCTTTTGCTTCTTCTCTTGTTCTTCTCAGCACTTTAGCAGATTCCATTTATTGAATGTCATGCCAGAGTGATGCAAAACGACCTGTGGTCAGTATCTGTTTTCGTTAGAATAAGCGTTTTATTTGTGTTAGCTTTTCCGTTTATGGGTTTTAAAGCTTTAAATTGACTTCATTGATTTTGATTATTATCAATTCTGCAAACACAGTACCTTTTTTTCTCTCTCTCTTTATTTTAGATCTTATAAAGAAACTCTGTGTTTTGAATTGGAAGCCTAGCTTATTGATGTTTTATTCATTGATTTACTTTTCCTTAGAATAATCAATTCCTCTATGCCCTAAACTAATTTTCCCAAGTAAAGGAATTCCAACCTTGCCAAAGCTATTTTTAAAACTAACCTAAGCTTCGATTGAGCTATAAATCTTTGGGAAAAGTATTTCTCGGTCACCGCACAGTCACCCGGAGATAAAAGACTAATATAACTTGTAATATATATAGTTACAAAAATATTTTGATTTATGTCTCAAAACGATGTCGTTTTCGAGATAACTTATCTTCATTCAATGAAGAAATCTTTTACCCTAAATTTTTTTGTCTTTCCACGTAAACAATGGGGTAAAATATTCTTAGTACTCATTTTTTCTACTATCATTCCACTATTACTCTAATCACCATTGGATCAGAGGAAAAGTTGAATGAAGAGAGAAAAAAAAAATTAACTTTTGAATCCAATGATGATTAAAGTGGTAGTAGAAAAAATGGATAGTAAGAATATCCTACCCCGTAAACAATAATAGAAACAATGTTTTTCTTACTTTTATAGGATAAGTATATTTTGTTTTTAGTTTTTGGTGAGAATAAAATGAATAAATTTCAAAAGCATAGTTTGTAAATGTCAAATAATGTGAAATTTTTTTTGACTCTCTATATTTTATATTTTATATTTTGTTATTTGTTTTTTTTTTTCTGGCAGAAATACTAGTTTGCATGGTCATATTTTTTTTGGAATGGGTAGAGGCAGAGGAAAAATTAAAAAGTTAACTGTTACCAATGATGAGGATCATTTGAGTGGTGAGGATGAAAAAGTTCCTATGCAGAAGAGAAGAGGAAGACCACAAAAACTGTTGAAGGATGACTTTGATGAAGAAGTTGTTGTTGTAAAGATAGAAGATGACGGTGACAAAGTTGAAAATGGAGTCTCTAGTTATGAGATGAAAAGTCCCAATACAACAAAACATGGAAGAAAAAGAAAAGGAAATTCACAAGTGAAAGAGAAATTAGAGTCAGCTGAAGAGAAAAATGGTGTAAACACTCAGGAGGTGACCAAGTCTAATAATGGATTTCGGCACAATGGAAGCAGGCGCAAAAGCAAACCTCATCGAGCTGCTGAAGTTGGTGTGCAATGCATGTAAGACCATGATTGGCTGTGAAATAAAATAATATGAAGTGAGTTTTAGGCTTTTAGCAATCTTTGATTTCTTTCATTTTATTTTTGTTCACTTTTGTGGGACAGTCGCGGATCCAGGAAATCTATTTAGCTAGTACCAAAAAAATTATATGCTATTTTTTTTTTTCAGGTGCCGGAGCCCAGAAGTGTTTGAAAATTTGAAAATCAGCCAATGCCAAGACATATGCTGGTCTCAACATAGCTTCGCCATTTTCCCTAAGTTTGAGGAGTTCATTTGGTGATTCCCTGTCATTATTTCCTTTTATTATTTCAAGGATGAATTTGAGAATTTAATTATACAATTTTGATATTAATTCATTGAGCTCCCACCATTCATAAGCTTTGAAGCAAGTTAAATTTTAGTTAAAAATAAGCTCGATTTCTTAGTAAGCATAAGTCAAACTTGATTTGGTTTATGTACTAATAATCCTAACTAATTATATACAAAGAATTTATCAAGGATATCCCAGTAAGAGAAGAAAGTTATACATTCCGATTCTAAATTCTTCAATCAAGAAGATAGTTCACAGGATGAGGATTGTAAATATCCAGATTCTTTCATGCGCATAAGAGGACCTACATTTCTATTCACATATAAGATAATCACTGATTCTTCTGGAAACTTTTTCTTGACCAAATTTATATTTTCGAAGTTCAGAAAGTATTATGTAATAAAAAGAAAATAAGTGGATGATGGCACAATAGTATATCACAAGATCAGATTTTTACAATTCAAGAAAAGATCCCATGTGATACAAAAATAAATTTCAATTGGAGCTGCTGCTAATCAAACCAAAAAATTGTACTTGCCCAATCAATCATACTAAAAGAAACAACTAAACCCAAACATATTCATCGGATAAGAATCTGTTGCCCTGTTGATGAAACAACCAAGATTAAATTTTTATGAGCAGCAAGAGATACAAAAGAAAATTTGAAAAGAAAAGAAAAATAAGATAACAGAAATAAAAATTGTTTTGGATTTCCTCTCAGCAGTTTCTAATCCACCCAAAAAAATTGATAGTTGAATCAAGTTGGTATTATAACCAAAAGTCACAATCAATAACTTTTGACAAGAAAGTATAACTTATACCGAATACTACAACTTAAGCATGGAATGAATGTTTCAAACTTTTTGAATAAATTCAAAGATATCCTCTGGCCAGAATCGAATACTGTCGGACCATTTCGGGAGCTGCTCTCCCAAATCTTTTTTTTTCCATTCTCAGGACTCGAACTCGAGACCTTTAGTTAAGGGACCCACCTGTGCCAAAGGAGTTTGGTGAATATTTCAAACTTAACGTATTGTTTTGACGGCTTTATCAGAATTTATAATATTAAAAACAAAAAAAGACTAGGGATAGTAATTAGCCATATGCACAGAATGACGTAATTATTTAATTTTTCATAATTATTTGACAAGCGGACATCAGATTTCTCTTTTAAACTCACACGGTGTATTAGCATTAGCTAAAGAGTTGTAGGCCCAGAAAATAAAACATAAGATGAGTTAGGCCCAAGTGTTGTTGATATATAGAAAGAGATATAATCCTGCGATCTAGCCCCAATCTTCTTCAAGTTATCCTCAATAGGCCTTTAACTAATGGATCTAGAGCTTCGAAGATGAACTTTAAAACACAAGACCACTAACCATTAATAAAAAAATCAACAAATTATTATTTTATTTTTTTGGTGAAAAAAAATCAACAATTTAAAATATGACAATTTACTTTTCTTAATTTTCATAAACCGTAATCGCTTGCACTCAAAAACACATTAACTAACCTGGTACTTGGTCTTGTACACATGATTCGATAGAAATGTGTTTCGTTGATAATTTTGATGGAAATATTTTCGTCAAAAATTTCGATGAATATGTTTTTTTGTGAAATATTATGAGCGAAGTGTTTTAACGCAATTTAGACTCCGTAAAAAAAATTTGACAAAAAAAAATTTTCGTCAAATTTTTTTACAGAAATATTTTTACTCACAAATTTTGATGGAAATATTTTTCACCGAAATTTTTTGCAGAAAATTTTGATGAAAATGTTTTCCATAAAATTTTTTGAAGTAATTGTTTTACGTCGAAACCTTTTGATGGAAATGTGTTCCGTCAAAATTTTGGACGAAAATATTTTCATTGAAAGTTTCGATGGAATTTAGATTATATCAATAATTTTGACTAAATTTTTTTCCGTAAAAAAATTATTTCAATGATTATGGAAAATTTTGGTTTTGTCTTTAGTTTTGACGGAAAATTTTTGACGTATATGATTTTCATCAAAAAAAGTATCACTATTTTTGACGAAATAATTTTCGTTGATAAATTATGTCGGTATTTGAGACTTTTTTTAATAATGTCACATTTAAAAATGATTTCTCATTTACGTAATTTTCACATTTTAATACTAAGGGTAGATAAATAATTTATAATATTTTCCTCCTTAAACCCCGCAAATTTGGGGAACTTTAATTTTTTTCTAAAAAAAAAAGGGATTTGGAGGGTTTAGTTAAAATCTCCAATTCCTTCTCTCCTTATTTTAAACTCACAAATAAAAGTAGGGCTTACTAAAACTCTCTCTTTCATTTCCCTCGTAAAATCAACTCCGAAGCAAAACCTTAATTTTGTCATCGGAGTATTAAGTAGTATATATATTGATTAAAAGGAATGTTACACGGTTGGAACTTCATTCACATATCAATAGCCTAAGCAATAATGTAAAATAAATAAGTTTGATACTTATATCTCAATTCAAAATTTTAAAATATTGGTCTATGAATCCTTTCATTTGTGTGTTTATTAATTGGGGAAGTATATTGTAATAATCAAGTTGTGTTATTACCAAGTTACTACCAATTAATCTCACAATTAGATTGATTATATTGATCCAACGGTTATATTTATTTCCATCTTGTATGGTCATGATTTCCCAAATTTTTCTCATATTTAATACTTTCACTTTAAATATTGGGAATCATAACCATACAAAGATGAAAATAAATATAACCATTAGATCAACATAATCGATCCAACGGTGAGACTGATTGGTAGTAACATGGTGGTAACTAGTAACACAACTTGATTGTTACAATATCTTTCTCCTTGTTAATTAACACATTCTTACTCAATATAAAATTTTATCATTTACAATTGAATTTCTAATAAAAAAGAAAATGAGAATTAGGAAAATTTTCTCAATCTCTAAACTTTTCATTAACCTCCTTCCAACAACACATATTAGTTGAAGGAGGAAGTTTCGAACTCTCAAACTTTTAAGTAATAAACATACATACACATATTTTTTTGGTATACACAAATTTAAACGTGAGAATCTGGTTTCTAAGCCAGAGTGAATAGATCACGTATTAGAAAAAATAAAACTCTTAAATTTGAATCCAAATTAATTAATTATCTTATATAAAAATTAATCAATATATACATAAAATATATCAAATTGTGCAAACTCGGTTCAAATGGGATAATATAAAGCATATTCTTCCTCGTGCCATCAGCAAGAGATCCAAAACTCGTAATTTTGTTCTCCAAATGGGATAATATGAAGCATATTCTTCCTCGTGCTAATCTTTTAATATATTTAAATCTATTAAATATAAATTAAAAAATATTTAACAATTCGTTTTGAATACCGATACTTAAAGTACAAATTAAATTTGATTTTGAAGGATACAATAGAGGATGGACTTTCTTTAATAGATACGCTAGAAACGCTTGTATCTATAATAGGATTGGTTTTCTTTTTTCTTTTTAGTTTTTAAAAGTTCATCCTTTATTATATCCTCCAAAATCAAATTTATATTGCTCTTAATTTCGTAGAAGACCACATTGTGGGAATAAACATTTGATTATTACTAGCGTGGACTTCGGCTTCGCTAACTGTGTACGTATCATTAAAATTGTCGTTTAGCCTTCAAATTTAAGCAAGTATAATATAATTTACTTTTAAAATTAATATAGGGGGCTTGGCTATCGTGCTCACGTGCTGTCTTTACCAAGACGAGATACAAGAAATATAAAGAACATGAGACTTTCTTTAAGATGAGAATCCTAAGAAATCTAAAAATTAATTGTAGTAACACCATGTTGTAATTCCAAAATAAAATAATAAGCTTTCCTCATTCTGGCGACCAAATTTTTTTAAAAAATATATCATTTAAGGGAGTCATCACTCGTCAATTAAATCATGAAAATTTGTAAGACTGGTTTTTTTCTTAAAAAAAAAAAAACGAAAAAAGAAGAAGTTGAAAACTGGTTTGCAAAAAGTAAAATCACAACAAAACCATATTTTTTAACTAAGATCAGAAAATGACAAATAAATGACTTTCCGTGACAGCGTAACAAAGACCAAAGATAAAGACCACGAAATTTAATAATCTCATATATAACGAAAAATATTTTCTCGTATTGCATGAGAATTCAATTGTTAATTCTCATGTTATAACTTTTCGATTTGCGTGTAAAATTTTTCTTTTCGGACGAGTCTGGTACTTGATCGATCCAATGTGATAACCGGTTCATCTGGTTCCGGGTTGACCGGTCCGATTTTTACAACATTGCTCTTCTGCTCATATGGTCCCACATGTCCCTCATACACTTTTATATGTATGAGATATTTTTATCTCCTATGACATGAGAAACTTTAAACCCATATTAAATTATGCAAAACAATGATGAATTAAATGTTTACAAGCAAATTCAAATGATAAAACAGTAATTAAATACTTACTTATCAAGAAATATTAAAATATTTAAAAAATAGTTAAGTATCAATTAATAAATATTAAATAGATAAATAATTAATTAAAAAACTATCAATATTTAGTGAATAATGATTAGTTACTATAGTGAAAATAAATAAACAACAATTAAACCTTTATAAGTCAATGAATAAATATTAAAGACTAATTTATTAATTAAATATTAAATTGTCACGAAATGGACTGATTTTTTTTAAACATCAAAGACTAATTTATAAAAATTTCAAGTTTGTCTTATGTAGAATAAACATTATGCCCTATATATTACGGTTAGGGTTTAAAGCCACGTATTTCTTACATAATAATTATGTGCTGGTCTATTTTAATTAAAAAATAAAAGTCATTAAAAATTTGTTAATGAAAAATATTGTTCATTTATGGGGAGGATAATTAGAATGACATATTTTGGCCATGATGATTGAGAAAATATGTTCCGTTCTGTCATGACCAAAGTCCCACTATTGGGCTCGGCGAAAAAACATTTTCCCATGTGGCATAACTTTCAAGTCCTGCTATCACACACAATAAGACTTGTCCTGTTGTTGAGCCCGACAGGTTCAGTTCCTGTTGTGTGTGACCATGAGACTTGGTTGCTACATCAAGTGACAAACTCGTGATCGTCCCTTCTATCTAAAAACCTAAATTCGCTATCTCACCTAGCTAGATATAAGACTTTGATCTTAACGGGCCAAGTGTATTTAAACGTGTCTGACTAGCCTTAGCCTGTTACCTGTCACGAATATAATATTGGCCTGTGGCCTGGTTTATTTACAAAAAATAAAAGCCTGTATGAAGCCTGTTAGCCTGTTAGCCTTTTAAAAAAAACACCATAATTCCACAAAAATTCAATGTATATCCAAATAGAATATACAATCAACAGCATTACAGCACTAATAATTCCACAAAGATTCATAAATTCAATGTATACCCAAAAAACATAATATAGAACAGAATCATTCAAAAAATCTACTTAATCAATAAACTAAAGTAGTACCAAAATTCTGCAAATCCAAAAGAACAAAAAAAACTACAAATTCTGCTTAAACAATTTAATATACTCATATCAACAATTTAATATATTGCGATGTTGCCTCCTCCTACATAAAAAACAAAAAACAAGTCAGATTGTTTTTGATATTCAATTATAATATCATAAGATATAAAACAATCTAAATTAAGAAAATTAATACCTTCTGCTTTTTCTTTATGTCATACTTATTGCGTAACCAATCTGCACCGCGAATTAATGCTTGAACTGTATTTTCTGTCAAACTTGCCCGATAAGCATCAATGACTCTTCCTCCAGCACTAAATGTTGATTCAGATGCGACTGTAGAGACTCTAATATATCTTTTGCCACATTTGATAAAGTCTTATACTTCATGCTATTGTTCTTCCACCAAAGTGGTGGGTTGTGACTTGTGAGTCTTGTGATTATATCAGGTTTGATGGACAGCTCGAAGTGCCTCGAACAAGGGTCGAAATAGAGACAAATATGTTGGGTCTGCGTTTGCTGGGATAGGTTAGGGCTGGTGAAAAATATATTTAGGAGAAAGAGAACAGATAAGGACTTTTGAATAATTAGTATAAAGAAAGGTTAACGTAAACGGGCCGGCCTTGAAGTGTTTCATATACAGCCTGAAGCCTTTTAACTAATCCAGCTTTTACATGAGTACAGGTTTGAGCCCAACAACTGAAAAAGGAAGGCCGAGCCGGGCCGATGGAGGCCGAGCCTAAGGCCCCTGTCGAGCCCCTGGCCTTATTATCACCCCTACTCATAGGATGTTGTCATTTAGTACAATTTTGCCCATCTGTATAACTTAACTCCTACCTACATCCCCTATGTAAACCCCTTCCTCCAACACAGTCGATAACTCACTAAACTTCATCTGTATAACTCTACCCTTATAATATAATTTTCTTACAATCATAGTCATTTTAACCACACATTCCAAAAATGAGTTCCAATCATGAATCATTGACGATGGTTGTGTACCACAGAAGTATAAAATATCATGGTTCCAAAGGTTATTGAAGAATGATGTGCATTAGTCTTCGTTGTAGCTATAATGTTTGAAAGAAAATAATCAATAAGAAATTAGGGTTAAGATAACCAATTATTTCTCATTCACAGCCAAATTAGGGCTATCAAAATGTGTTGTTTTAATTTTCTTTTTTAAAATTTGAATATTAACAATGAACTAAATTGTTTGAATATATGTGTTTGTAGGAATCTCAAAAGGGTTTGATAGGCATAACCTCGACAGATAGCTAAGTGGTTCCTACCACTCTCAAATATCAAATCGGATTAAAAGGTTGCTAAAATAGCTATTGATCATTTCCTTGGTTTAAGTTTTTCTAAATGTCGCGGTCAAGGCTATGATGGTGCTAGTAATATGTGGGGTGAATTCAATGGGCTTAAGAGTTTGATTTTTGCAGACAACGAATCGAAATTGTACATTCATTATTTTGCTCATCAATTATAATCGGCACTTGTGAAAGTTGCAAAACATCACAAAAAGATTCACGAATTTTTTGACATGCTTCAAAAAATGGCTACCGTTGTGGGGGGGTTCATGCAAGCGGAAGGAAGTTCTTCAAATGAATTAATATGAGCAAATAATTGAAAGAATTGCTCGCGATGAAATACCAAATGGGAAAGGTTTAAATCAAGAGATAACCTTAAAGCGACTCGGGGACACTCGTTGAGGTTCCCATTTTGGTACAGTTACAAGTGTTATCTCATTATTTTATCCATTCATTGATGAAAATTATTGAAGATGAGCCTAAGAATTAAGCTGCAAGAACTAATGCATTTGCATTTTGTATGCCATAGAGGATTTTGAGTTTGCATTCTTGTTGCATCTTATGCAGCTTATCTTGGGGATTTCTTATGAGTTGTCACAAGCACTACAAAGAAAAGATCAAGACCTTTTAAATGCAATTGGTTTAGTGAGGGTAGTTAAGTCTCGCTTACAAGAGGTAAGAGATAATGGATTTGATGAATTCCTTCAAGAAACGAACATTTTTGCCAATAAATATGATATTGACATTCCAAATATAGAGGATGTTTATTGTCCTAAAGGGAGATCAAGACGGAGATTAGAATCATTCACATTCTTGTACTACTTTAAGGTGAAGTTATTTAATAGAGTGATAAATACTCAGGTTCAAGAGTTGGGCGATTGATTTGATAATGTCAATACCAAGTTGCTTGAGTTGTCTTGATCCTCGTGATTATTTGTTACTTTTAACAAAGAAAAGTTGAGTGAGTTTGCTAGATTTTATCCTTTGGAGTTTGATGAGCTTGCAGATATTCCTTTTATTTCTTCAAGTCTCGATAATTTTATTGTTGATGTAAGAGCTGATTCTGATTTTGTCAATTTGAAAGAAATTTCTGACCTTGCTTTGAAGATGGTTGAGAAGAGAAAGGATATTTTTTATCCATTCATCTATTTGTTGATAAAGTTAGCATTCATTCTACTGGTAGCAAATGATAGTGTTGAGCGAAATTTTTTTGGAATGACTTTTGTTGAGGATAAGTTGCGCAATCGGATAAGTGATGATTGGTTTAACGCATGCATGCTAACTTATGTTGAAGGTGATATATTTGATAAGAATGACGATGAAGATATAATGCAATATTTTCAAGGAATGAAGAATCGAAAAATACTTTTGTAATTGTTATATTGTACTAGCTTAGTTGACTCTTGATTAATATTTTTTTATGTTAAGTTGAAGTTTTTTTTTCTTTTCTTGTTTATATTTAGATTTTTTAATGTATTTAAATCTTTCTTTTAAAAGAAATTTTCGGGTTATATATATATATATATATATATATATATATATATATATATATATATATATATATATATTGGTATTAGCATAGTGGCCTTAGATTTCAGTGATGGTGGCATTAGCATAGTGGCCTTAGATTTCACTAGTGATGGCCTAACTTCAAAGTGATGGTGGCATGGCTAGAGAAGAATATATATATATATATATATATATATATATATATATATACACACACCGGTATTAGCATAGTGGCCTTAGATTTCACTAGTGATGGCCTAACTTCAAAATGATGGTGGCTAGAGAAGATAATTTGGTTTGAACCATAGTGAATCTAGGATTTAAGTTTGTGATTTTTTGAATCACAAATTGAGAATTTAATTGTTATTTTATGATCCGGTTCAGTTTGGTACAATGTCGACGACTCTTTGACCTAAAAGGTTTTTTTACCCTTTTAATGTATCAATTTGGTATTTGATTCTCGATATTTACATATAGGGGTCGTTTAGTGTCGTGCGGGGCCCAGCGGCACTTAGTGTCGCCCTCTCCCCCCGCGGCACTCATACGGTATTGTCAAGTGGCATAATCTTATTAGTCTTACTACCGTAGAACTTCGGAATGCCGTAACTTTAGACTCGGGTATCCAAATTCGATAATTCTTTTTTTTATTTTATATAACTTTTTGAGATCTATGCAATGACATCTCATTTGACATATTTTATCTTCCATAAATATAACTCAAATTTGCAACAATAGTTCCACAATTACAAGAGTGTTTAAATTCAAATTTTGGCCGGAAGAGGTAGAAACCTTGATTTGTTTAACTTCCTCGATTTTCAAATCAGTTTTGTTGAGATTTTAATTAATTGAATTTCTATATGTTAGAGTTGCAGCAGCACCTGTGTGAGACAATAATTAATTTCAAATTTTTTTTTGTGAAGAAAACAAAACGAAGAAAAAGTGGGAGCAAAATGGAGATATGGCAAATTATGTGAAATAAAATAAAAAAGTCATCTGATTTGGATACCTAAGTTAAAAGTTACGACTTTTCGAAGTTTCACAGTAGTGAGATTAACAAGATTGTGCCATTTGGCATAATCGTGTAAGTGCTGCAGGGAGAGGGGACAACACTCAGTGCCGCTAAGCCTCCCACGAGTCCACGACACTAAACAATCTCTATTGATAAATGGGAAATGTTATACTTACTACCTAATTTTTTTATTACTTGTTATTACCAAATTTTAACCGTTGATTTCCGTCAATCTAACGGTTATAATTTATTTCAAATTAATAATTAATTAATAAATATGATCCCATAAATTACAACAATTAGATTGACGGAAATCAACGGTTAAGATTTGGTAGTAATAAGTAATAAAAAAATTAGGTATTAAGTATAACCCCTCCTTTGATAAATATGAGTAATCAAATTGATATATTAAAATTTTAAAAATCCCCCGTTGGTTAAACTTTAAAGAGCCCAATGTCGACAGCCTTTTATTTTGAATCCACTCCAATCTCTTTCTCTTTTTTTAAACCGGTCTAATACTTCATCTTTTTTAGTTCAGCTCAATTCTATTTATCAGTTTGCTTCTATATATTTATAGGTTTAAAGTTTATAAAATTATTTTAAATAATTTTATTTAATGTTTACTAAAATATACGGGCTTTGATTTTCTCATGTTACATCAAAATTGAATTCTTATGTTGTGACTCAATTAGTGGTGGGTTCCATATTTATTAAAAAAGGAAAAAAAAAAATTGCACGCAAATCGAAGGATCACAACATGAGAATTCAATTGTCATATAACATGAGAAAATGTTTTTTCAAAATATATACACAAAAATATGTTGGTTAGATCTATTTGAAGAGAAAAAGAGACAAAAATAATTATGTGTGTATTTTGATCAACAATAATGATTCATGCACTTTTTTTTTTAGGTGAAAATTCATGCACTTTTATATGTGTATTTTGATCAACAATAATAATTTTTATTAGCATGAGAATCGCGTGAGTTATTGAAAACTTAAAAGTCAAAAGCCTTCATCCGGTAACGTTGGTTAACTGATCCTATATAGGGGACAACACGTGACAGTCCAGCATAAAGGTGTACGGGATTAATTCTACATTGATTGGATGCGAGACTTACTTCATTAAATTAGTATTATGTTTGAAGATGCATTGTTAAGGAAATTTAAAAATAAAAAATACATTAAAAATGTCATTTAGCCTTCAAACTTACTTTATAAATTACTATATGGGGTTTGGTCATCGTGCTCAATATAAAGAACATGAGACTTTCTTTAAGATGAGAATCGTAATTAGATATCTAAAAATTATATTATATGTACCACGTTGTAATTATAAAATAATAATTTTTCCTCATTCTGGCAACCAAATTTTAAAATATAAAATATCATTTGAGGGAGTCATCACTCATCAGTTTAATCATGGGAATTTGTAAGACTGAATTTTTTTAAAAAGAGAAAAACAAAAAAAAAAAGTCAAAGGGCCCACTTGAATAAGCTTTTTTTTCTCTCCAAAAATTATTTTTTTTCAGAAAAAATAAGCACTTATAAAAAAGTCTGTTTGGACATCTGTTTTAAAAAAAAAGTTAAAAATTTATTTTTTTTTAAGCTAAAATTTTTAACTTCTAAAAAAAAGCAGAAATTAAAAGTCAAATATTTTTTAAAAAATTTAAAATAACTTTAACTTTTATAAAAAAATACTTCTAAAATAAAAAATGCATAAAAAAATACACTTCTTAGAAGACAAATGGTTTGCAAAAAGTAAAATCACAACACAACCATCTTCTCTAACTCAATTAAGAAAAGGACAAATAAATGACTTTATGTGACAGCATACTAAAGACCAAAGATAAAGACGCGTGGAATTTAAAATCTCATATATTAATACTATATATTTGTCATTTCTCTTTAAATATAGTTGAAATATTGATAAGTGTCAAGGATATTATGTTTTTAATATTAAAATTACTTTAAATATTATGAGTAATATGATTATTAATATAGTGTTAATTAATAAATCTAAAAGATATTAAAAAACCAACAACCGGATAAGATTCTAATCCCTTTTCATATTCTTTCATGTTCAATGTAACAAATCACTAATATGATGAAAAAGACAGTTGAGATTAGTTGGGAAATCGTTAATAACTTAATCTTGAATGTTAATTAGCAAAACATTGGGAAGTTGAGTTCTTTAATTACATCTTTTAGTAAAAGTTAAAAAAAAACCAAAGTCTTCGCGTTATTAAATCTTGAATTTAGTTCTTAATTTCTTAAATATTAAAAATTAAAATCAGTTATACCAAAAACAAAAAAAATAAAACCAAGTTCTTTAAAAATCTTGTTTTTATAATTGAATCAATTCTCTCAACAAAACCATTTTAAGATAGATCCAACTTTAATCTCGTAGCTAAGTTAGTGATTGATAATCAGTCCTCGTGGGATCGACAAACTTACTTAATCACTCTATTACTTGTACGAACGGTGCACTTGCCAAAGTTACAACAAATATCAAATTTTTTATTTTATTTACAAAAATGAAGATAAGAGATTTTAATCCCCTTTTAAGTTTTTTAAAGTTAGAATTCATTTTGTAAAGGAAAGGATGAAGATTGAACTCCACAATACTTTGATGATGCATTTCATAAACAAAAATAAATAAATAAACAAATCATAATATTAAAATATGCAAAACAATGATGAATTAAATGTTTGCAAGCAAATTAAAAAGATAAAACTTTGCTTACCAAAAAAAAAGATAAAACTTTAATTAAATACTTACCAATCAAGAAATATTAAAATATTTTAAAAATATCTTAATATCAATCAATTAATATTAAAATAGATAAATAGTTAATTAATAAGCAAAATTATCAATATTTAATGAATAAAGGTTAGTTACTATAATGAACAAAAATTAAAACTTTACAAGTCAATAAATAAATATTAAAGACTAATTATTAATTAAATATTAATTTGTCACGAAAGTAGATTTTTTTTAGTAACATCAAAGGCTAATTATCAAAACTTTTAAATTTATCTTATCTAAGATAAACATTATTCCCAATATTTATCCAAAAAACAAAAACAAAAACATTATGCCCTATATATTACAATCAGGGTTTATAGCCACATATTTCTTACATAATAATTATGTGTTGTTAATTTGAATTAAAAAATGAAAGGTATTAAAAAAGGATTTTCAAGATGCGCCACATGGCAAAATATGCTCTGCTGGGCCCAATATTAGGAGAAGATTTTTTGTGGGCAGGGACCATGGTGGTCCCTTCCTAAAATGAAAAAAAAAAAGAGGGACGAAGGGAGAAATAATAAAAAGAAAGAGGTAAAATGGAAGAAAATTTACCATTTATAGAAAAAAGGACCACTAAATAAATTGTGGGATTGGAGCATATTAAATGTTTTCCAATATTAGGACTTTATCTTGGCCAAATTAAGAAAGTATTTCTAAACCATGGTATTTGGATAAAATGTTTGTTAAAATATGTGATTATGGTTGTTGTCCATTATGATAAGACAAAATCTATGAAAATAACATTATATAATTATATCATTTTCTAGTAAGACAAAATAATTAAAAAATTGTTATTAAAAAATAATTAAAAAATAATTTTATAAATTAAATTTAAAGGTGTCTCCATTATTTATGGTATATGAAAGAAGTGCCATTTTTTTTCCCGAAATAGAAGAGATAAAATTAAATTAAAAATTAACAAATTAGAGAAGAAAAAAGATCAGAAGGAAGTAGGGTATATTTAAAACAAGAAAAATATTTTTGTTCGCTATTTTCTACATCCATATTCTAAATTTCTTTTTTATAGAAAAGATAAAAGAAGGGATTTGCATTCGTCATTTAACATGACCACAAAAAGTTTTCTACACACATAACATTTTGTGGGGCCACATCTTTTGAAGCCAAAAAAAAACTACGATACGCAAAATGAATCTCTATAACATATCACAATCACTTTTCCTACGACATAACTTTTATAAAATCCATGAAAGAAAGGGAAAAAAAAATATTATCTCTTCCTTGTTTTGTCATGAAGAGGAAGTTTAGAGTATAAATGCAAGAATAATATTATTGCATTTGAACATTTTGTTTTGGAATACTTTATGGGTTAAGTGCCTATACTTTTTTTTTTTTTTGATAAATTCAACGTCTATACTTTAAAAGGATGTAAGTTGTATCCTTTTAGTATTTAACATTATGTTTTACTAGTAAGTCATAGTGTTAATGTAAAAAGTTGATTTTTTTCTCTCCATATGAGCTGAAAGACTAAGAAAAGAGAAAAAATAATTTTTTATATGAACACTGTCTTAGCAATAAGATATAATGTTAAACACTAAAAGAACACAATATTATTTTTTTAAAGAACAAACATTTTTTCCCTACTTCATGCTTCATATCCATGTTTATGTGTCCTTGCTATTATTATATTTTTATAAACAATTCTAAACCTTGCCAAAATAATTTTTAATAATTAAATAAAAAATAAAAAATATTTGTTTATGCTTTGAAATATTTGTTTTTGATTTGAATATTTTATTAAATATTAAGATAATTATTATAAAAATAATTTCGGATGATTTATAGCATTACTCGTTATTATATTATTATAAAACTACCACATGCATGTTACAGTAGGTGTAGCTTCTCTATATAAGGAGGCAAGAACTCGGTCGCATAAAGCAGTGAAGCCTTTGAGGAGAATAAACAAACATGGCATTCAACGGCTATTTTCTTCTTCTTCAGGGCATGCTTGCTCTTCTTCTTTTTACCTCATTCTTCACAGATGCAGTTGCAGTTTCTCCTATTGTTGACGTTGGTTCTCTGAATAGGAGCAGTTTCCCTCCGGGCTTTGTCTTTGGGGCGGGATCCTCAGCCTACCAGGTATATATATCTTTTTAGGAGAAGGATCCGTTTACAATTTTTTGCAAATTATACTATGTACTACCAGGAGGAGAACATAATGTAACCTAATGTTCTCCGGGGAGAACATAGTGTAGTTTATAAGAGATCGTAAATAAAAAGTTTGTAAATATAACCCTCTCCATCTTCCAATATCTTTTTTAGTTTTTTATTATAGTGTTTTTGTATGCATTTTTGAGTATAAAATTAAATTTTATTGTAATTAACCATTTGTGTACGTAATTTTTATGGGTTAAAATGTGTTAGAGATATTAATATAAAATCATTAATATAATTATCCCTTAATTGAAATGGTTCTTTTCACCAAAAAAAGAAAGAAAAGAAATGGTTCTTTACAACAAAATGCATAATATATAATTATATATTGCATTGCTCTTTAACCCTTGCTTAGCACACATATATATGAGTTTTGAAACAGCATTTTACAGAACAAATTAATGTCCCGTATATCTTTAGCTATACTAACTTTACTTCATGGTGTGTTGTTGTATTTGTGAAATATAGTTCGAAGGTGCAGCAAGGGAAGGTGGTAGAGGATTGAGTATATGGGACACCTACGCCCATCAACATCCAGGTACCTCTCTTTTTTTTCTCTAACATTCAGGCGCGCTAAAGAAGATTTGAGAAGAGGATATGTTTAACCTTTATATATATGTGTTTTATAATTCTCATGTTGAATTAGAGTTAAAATTTCATGCTGTAGATCCACTAGGGCTAGCCTAGTGGTGTGGGTGTGTGTAATATAGGGTGTGTGTGAGTGTGTGATTGTGTGTTCTATTCCCTGTAACCTACATAAAAAAAATCTCATGTTGTAGAGATAAAAAATATGTAGGACTCATGTGTTAGAAAAAATTATATGTAGGACCCATGTTAGCACGAAAATCGAATGTGTGTTAGGAAAAATTAAATTCTTATGTTGAATGAGAATTATAAAACCCTCAATAAATATATATATATATAAACATAATGAAAACTTCGGCAATATTCTTTAGGCTATTGATTTGAAGTTCAACCGATCGAGCTTTCTTTGATATTAAATTATGCATATGCATAATTTATATTTAAATCATCTGTGATTTGACATGCAGAAAGGATAAAGGATGGAAGCAATGGAGACGTCGCCGTCGACCAATATCACCGCTACAAGGTATGGTGGTTGGTCTCCAATATACGTACTTTATGTTTATAAAGGAAAGGTGAATTTGATAGAAGTTGGGCCTTCATAATTTCCTATTGCTATAGAAAAGGAAATAGAGTAGCAAATTTATTAGTCTATCTTTCTCAAATTTGTTATTTAGGTCTGTGTTTAACAAACCTCCTCATGAAGTCATGGGTGTACGTGGTAGGCTAATATTGGATAACATTACTTATGTATCTTAACATTATAATTTCTGACGAGACTGCATAAAAAAAAACAAGGAAATGTATATTTTAAATAATAAAGTTTAACCTGTACCAAAAAAAATAATAAAGTTTAAAATTGCTAAATCATTCATAAGTTGAAAATATAATTTTTTTAAAAAGGAATATATGATTTTAAGTCTCTCTCTCTCTCTTAAACTTTTTTATTACTTGTACTTGTTTTGTACAAATTATTTACACTTTTAAAATACAGGTATGTATAAAGAAATAAACTGAAATTATTAATTAAAAAATTAAAAAATTAAATTTTAGGCCCAATGAAATTCATCTATTAACAAATTTTAAAGTAATCAGAAGTAAAATATTAATTTACGAGACTTCTTACAGTAATTTCATCGAGTATTTCATTTTGATATTAATAATATGTGCAATATGATAATGGGAAAAATGTTTATCATTTTAAATGACACAACTTATATTCTTTCACTCTCACAAAGAGGTGAGATCCACATCTTTAATTTTTTTGTCAACTCTCTCCACTCTTTTATTTATCTTTTTCTCTCTCTTAAAATGATACAATCTTACATCCTTTAAAATGACACACAAATATATTAATTGCTGTCCATATATCCATATATGTTGCAGGAAGATGTTAAGATGATGAAGGACATGAATATGGATTCGTACAGATTCTCCATCTCTTGGTCTAGAATACTCCCAAGTAAGTCACATGTTGATAAATGATTATTCTAATATTCTCGACTTAATGTTTTACCTAGTTGGACGTTTGGCATTAACCATTTTATTTATTTTTGAATACCAATAGACGGAAAGCGAAGGAGAAATCAAGATATCAATGAAGAAGGAGTCCGATATTACAACAACCTCATCAACGAGCTATTGGCTAATGGTCACAATTCAAATACTTTTCATTTTATGATTTTAATCATCAAGTTGTTGATAATAAAAATTAATTATATATTGATCATCATTGAGACAATTTCAGGTATGAAACCATTTGTGACTCTTTTTCACTGGGATCTTCCCCAAGCCTTGGAAGATGAGTATGGTGGTTTCTTAAGCTCACGCATAGTGTGAGTCTTCGTTCTATAATTAAGCTTATTGCCTGCCTAGCAAATTCAATGTATAGATATTATAAATAATCTTATTGCCCTGCCTAGCAAATTCAATGTATAGATATGATTGTGATTTATTGAGTTCGATCGCATATTATATTTTCAGACAGGATTTTCAAGATTATGCGGATCTTTGCTTCGAACGATTTGGAGATAGGGTGAAATTTTGGGTTACTTTGAACGAGCCATGGTTGTATAGTAATGGTGGCTATGCTCAGGGAACAACAGCACCAGGTCGATGTACTGGACCAAGTTGCCTCGGTGGTAATTCTGGGACAGAGCCATATATTGTTTCACACAATCAAATTCTTGCTCATGCTGCAGCTGTTACAACGTACAAGATTAAGTATCAGGTTCATTACTTAGTTGACATTTGACATCCCTATGGCTCTAAGGGCATCTTTTGTAGCACCTGTTGGATAATTAACTTATCATATCCTACTTTTATTTCTTGTTTGGTGGATCAATAGATATGATTAACTTATCCTATTGTCTCATTTTATCCTATCCAATACATGATTTTTTTTTTATAACACAATACATGATTTCTTATCCTATGGGGGAACTGGGTTAGGATTCCACATGATAGATACCAATATTGGATACTCAATATATATATCCACTATATTTGTATTTATTGCATTATATTTTATTTTTTTTTCTTTTCTTCTCCCTCTACATAATCTTATCAGATTGCTAATCAGGTGCTCATCAAACACATGACATAATATAGGTTTATCATCCCCTTCATATCACTCTTACTAGCCCCATATCATATCCTACCCTTACTAGCCCCATATCATATCCTACCATTATCCTATCATGTCCACCAAACGAGCCCTAAAATTTTTTAGACGTTATCATATTAATTGTTTTTTGGGTAAGCAAAGAATTATTGATAGGTATTGTATTTAAGAAAATTATTAAAAATATCTAGAATTGAAACCTGACTATTATTTATAAAAATTATTTTATTTTTCTTTTAAAATATGAGATGAAAAGTAATAGAATACATGTTCTTACAATTCAATAACCATTCTACATCTGTACTATTGCATAGACTAGAGGGATTCCTCATTTTAATATATATATATATATTTTTTAAATTGTCATTACTAAATATAAAAAAGAAAATAAACGTATCTTTCTTTCAAATTAATTCTGTATTTAAATGCTTCTTGGCATCTCATTACATATATATTTTATTGACATACACTAAATGATGATTATTTTAAATATAGTGTGTATGCATGTGTAGGCAAGTCAGAAGGGCGAGATAGGCATAACGTTGGTAAGTAACTGGTACATTCCCCTCCAAGAAAATGACACAAACCATATAAGGGCTGCCAGACGATCGCTTGATTTCCAATATGGATGGTAAGTGCTCCTCTTTTTATCCTCAAGTTTTAACTGGGTAATTAGAGCACTAATTAAAAATAAATAAATTTTGTTATTAATATTATGTTGCATAAATTACTATTTCTTAAACACATGCATAGGACTTTGCACCAGCTTTTCTTTTTAATTTATTTTATTTTAAATAATGGCCCCCACTTGTGAATGTGTCGGTAGGAAAGTAGAGCTTCTCCCCTGCAGCTGATGAAAAGCATTTCCCAATAAATAAATAATCATGTTATTAATATTATGTATCGAATTAATTAGTAGAATTCTTAAAGACATGGATTCCAATTTGTAAATATCAACTTTATGAGATTAATGTTTTGAGATAATTTTATCTTTTACACATAAAAAAAAAATGTAGGGTCATGTGAGAAAAAAAATATGGGACCCACATATTTTTATATTTGTATAGAAGATAAAATTATATTCTATGATATGAAAAACATTAATCTCGAACTTTATATATCATAATATATATTTTATTCAAAAAACAAATAAAATACACATTATAGAACTCAACACTGCGCTGTTCAGCCTGAAGGATTAAAAATCATGGGCTTTTTTGTTCTCGTGTAATGGGCTCCAAATAAATATATTACATAAGGCCTACAAAGATCTTTGGGTTTTTGACTTTTTGGTGATAAGGGCCTACCATTGTTGAAAGGTGATCTTAATTCTTAATTAAGAATTTTCTTATTTGGACGTATTTTGGGAATAAATCTTTGGTGTTACTGTTGCACCAAGATTCAATGCATTCCATTAATGGAAGTATTACACATCATAGGAGAGAAAAAAAACTTGACAGAGAAGAAAAAAATTAAATGACATGTAATATTTCGATTGGTGAGATGTACTGAATCTTTGGTGCAACAGTAGCATCAAAGATTTATTCGTATTTTGGACCACATATATATAAACTATGGAATACGTAAGCAACTAGCTAAAGACAAGGATTCCCGTGTAATTTATGAGATTTTGAGGCATGTTATCACATCATCTTTCCAAAAAGTCTTTGGCTCTTGGCCGATATCCTTGGAACAATTTTCAAAAAAAATAAAAAGAGAGAAGTTAGAAAAATAGAAAAACGATTTCCAAGTTGATGATTTTTAATTTGTTTGATTGATTGCAGGTTTATGGAACCACTAACAAAAGGAGACTATCCTAAAGAGATGCGAGCCCTGGTGGGACGTCGATTGCCTACGTTCTCTACAGAGCAAGCCCTTTTAGTAAAGGGTTCATTTGATTTTATTGGCCTAAACTATTACTCCTCCAATTATGTTTTTGATGTACCACCAAGCAATGACCTACCCAGTTACCTAACAGATTCTCTAACCAATTCTTCATGTAAGGACACCTATCTATTTATCAATTTACTAAATACTACGTTGCATTAATTTGATGAATTCAATAATAGCATGTTTTTAATTTTGCAATTGCAGTTGAGCGCAATGGGATACCCCTTGGTATAAAGGTACCTGTGTGGCCACCTAAAATTATAGATGTGTTACAACTTGAATCCGTTTAAATGATAAAACACTATATATATATATATATATATATATATATATATATATATATATATATATATATATATATATATATAATCTCTACTTATATTTATATGCAGGCGCCTGGTTCAATTTGGATATACTTTTATCCAAAGGGACTTCGTGATCTTTTGTTATACACCAAGAATAAATACAACAACCCTGTGGTTTACATCAACGAAAATGGTAAATACATAAATACATCATATTTACTTTCCTTGAATGCTATTGTAGTTTAAATCTGGACAAAATGAATGAGAATTTATATTGAGAAATTATATTATATCAATGCATGCATATATTAATTAAAATTTTCTTATCCTAATCTATTTAAAAAAATATGTATGATATTTTATATTATGTATCTCATTTAACAAACAGGCATGAACGAGTTCAATGATCCTAAACTACAACTCAATGAATCCCTCTTGGATACTTACAGAATTGATTACTATTATCGCCATTTCTTTTATCTTCAATGGGCAATTGAGTAAGTGAATTTTTTTTATATGCAAAAGAGCTTATGTCTTTATATATATGTATATACTTTATAATTAACTTTTCAATTTATTGGCATTTGATAAAATATATATAGGGAAGGCGCAAATGTGAAGGGATATTTTGCATGGTCATTTTTGGACTGCTATGAATGGTTTAATGGCTTCACCTCTCGATTTGGATTGAACTTTGTTGATTACAAAAATGGTTTGAAAAGGTACCCAAAGGTTTCAGCCCAATGGTATGCGAACTTTCTAAAAAGAAACTAGTGTTAAGCCCACTGTTTGAAGCTGGTGCACTTCCAATAATTGCAGCACTTGAAAAAGGTTAAGCTCGACAGCATGTAGTTCGTTCCACCCGCAAGTTATTAGGCAGTTATTTCTGTTAGATTTCATCACATGCAGACGTGTAATAATAAGTTCCTTGCTATATATGTAGCTGTTTCCTTGTTCGTTCAATAGTTGTGCAAACTCGGTCCAAAATGGCTCATATAAAATAAATATTCTCCCTTAACCAGCATCAATTTTGTTTAGTATTATCACGAGTGTTATGTGGTTGCGTATATTTTAAGTAATTTATATTCTAAATAAGATCACAGTAATTTATATTTTAATCTCACTAACAGAAGTAGATTTAAATAATGATGTAGGATTATTTTATTGTACCCCTAATTAATATGACTTTATCAATAGAAGATTTTTGTAAAAATATTAAAATAGGCATACAAAAGGATTTGAAGAATTTAGAGATGGAAGTAATCTAGTAATCTCTATAGGATTCATACGAAGAACAATGCAAAATATTAGTATAAATTATAAAATAAATAAATAAATGATGTAATAGAATATGAGGAGATATATTCTTACTACCAAAATTTTCTACTACCAACTTACTACCTATCTAATCACCATTGGATCAACATTTTCTCTTTTTTCAAAACTTTTTAACATTCCCTCTCTTTGATTCAATGGTGATTAGATAGGTAATAAGTTAGTAGTAGAAAATTTTGGTAGTAAGAATATCCTCCCTCATAGAATATACATCAAGTAAAAATATAAAAGAGGAGAGATATTCTCACTACCAAAATTTTCTACTACCAACTTACTACCTATCTAATCATCATTAAATTAATATTTTCTCTCTCTCCAAATTTTTTTTTAACATTCTCCCTCTTTGATCCAATGGTGATGTGATGGGTAGTAAGAATTTTTGGTAGTTAGAATATCCCCACTCAATATAAAAATGATAAAACCTAAAGAAATTCCTTCTTAAGAATTAGCAGAGGATTGAAATGGAATATTAGTAAATTCTTTGAAGATAAAGAAAATGATAATATATTAGTTCCATAAAATATGGAGTGTTTTATACTAATAATAGAGGAGATACTTATGTAAGATTTTAGACTATAAACAAGGAATAAGTAGAGAAGATGATACTGAAACAGATATAGCTAGTGAATTTATGAATAGAATGGAAAATTTATATGAATCTTCTACAAATAAATATACACATAAAATTGAAGAACAAAAACAAAAAATATTACAAAAAAGAGATAAATTGTTAGGAAAATAAATTAAAAATAAAGAAGAAATAGAAGATAAAATAATATATTTGCAATATCCTATTTTATCAAAAGAAGAATTAGAGATAATGGAAGAAATAGGCAAAGAATAATTGAAGTAGAACAAGTAATTTAACAGCATAAAAATAATAATATTAAATTAAAGAATATAACATAAGAAGAATATGAATTAAAATGTAAATTATCTACAGAAGAAGAAATAGAATTATTAAATGGTTTTATGGAACAAAATGAAAAACAAGAATATGTGATAAGTGCTGAAGAACTAAAATTTAAAAATTTAGATTTAACTTTCCCCAATATGAAAAAAGTAGCGAGTAATAATCAAGGAGGTGAGATATATATTCTTACTACTAAAATTTTCTGCTACCATCTCATTACCTATCTAATCACCATTGGATCAATATTTTCTCTTTTTTCAAAAACTTTTTAACATTCTCTCTCTTTAATCCAATGATGATTAGATAAGTAGTAAGTTGGTAATAAAAAATTTTGATAGTAAAAATATCCTACCTCATAATTCAGAGCAAGTTATAATACTTTAGGTACGACCTATACAAACCCTAGAACTTACACTACAGGAAACCTTCCTAGAGAAAGTTATAATAGGTATGATGATACCAAAGAAAATAAATTTAAGAGTAAAGGAGGAAGGTATCCAATAAAGCAACCTAGACAATTACAATCAATAGAAACAGGAAAGATTTTGACTTTAACAGCACATAATCCTCAAAATATAGGATAAAGTAATAGACATTTAAAAAAATATAATAGTAAATAATTATGAAGAGAGATATTCTTACTATCAAATTTTTTTACTACCAATTCACTATCTATCTAATCATTATTGGATCAACATTTTCTCTTTTTTAGCATTTTTTCTCTTTGATTCAATAATGATTAAACAATAATAAGTTAGTAGTAAAAAATTTCAGTGATAAGAATATTCTCTGTAAGTAATTGTATAGGAAACATTTTTTATCATAATTAAGAAGATACTGATTTATAACAACAATAATTTATAGCATTAATGATCATTATTATATTATTATCAAACAACCACGTGCATGCTAGAGTAGGTAGCTTTTCCATATAAAATGGCAGGCACTCGGTCGCATAAAAGCCTTTGAGAATAAACACACATGATGTTACTTTTGATGGACTTATTAGCCAGACACCATGATGGCAGCATGTTACTTTTTCATTATTTAAACAAATTAATTAACTTATATGCTCATGTAAATTTCCAATATGATAATTAACCAAAAAAAATAAAGCAAGATGGCCACTAGTGTACCACAAAAGTAAAGCAAGAGGGCCACTTGTTAATTAATTATTGAAGGAAATTTTTTTTGTTATTTTAAATGATATAAAGTTATGTCGTTTTAATAGAGAGATAGACATAAAATAATTTTTTTATTTAAAATTTAAATTAAAAAAACCCATTTTCTCTCTCCCATAATTTTCATTTTTTGTGTTTATCATTTTCCTACAATGACGTAGCTTATGTCATTTAAAATTACAAACATTAATGTACCAAAAAAATTACAAACATTAAACCCATAATTAAATAGTGAAGAATCTTTTATTTATCACATGCATGAATTCTTCCGCCTAGTTTTTCTCAATCATTGATATTCAATTTCAAATTGATCAGTTGACAGATCATACTTGTTTTTAGGGCTTTATTAATTTCATGCAATAGGAGAGAAGTTCTCTTATGTTGTAGAAATAATCATATGTGTGACTCACCCACTTATAGAAAAAGAAAAAAAGAAAAAAAAAGTAACATGAAAATCGATGTATGTGTAGGAGAGAAAAAAATTCTTATGCAACATAAGAGTATATTTTCTCTTATTTTTATACGGTAAAGTTGCTATATATTAATGAATTTTATAAGAGTTATGTTGTAGGAAAAATGATTGTGTTATGTTATAGAGATTCGTTTTGCGTGCCTGAATTTTTTTTCTGCGGGCCCCACAGAATGTTGTGCGTGTAGGAAAGTTTGTGTGGTCATGTTAAATGATAGGGTTTAGGGTATAAACCCTATATTAATACTATATAACAAATATTTATGAGAGTGAATCTTCTCATGTGTAAAAGTGATCATGTGATCATATTATTTGATTATAACTACTCATTGATAATAAGATAAGAGAGAAAAAAATATATAATTTTTAAATGAGTGATTATGATCAAATAACATGACTACATGACAATTTTTTTTACATTAGAGGATCCATTCCCAATAATTATCGAGTGCTAATATTTTGATATTATTTAAAACTTTATTAAATATAAATTAAAAACTATTTAACAATTCATTTTGAATATTGATACTTAAAACTAAAAACTAAAAACAGCAAACCAATCCTATTATAGATACAAGCGTTTTTAGTGTCTATCAAAGAAAGTCCATCCTCTATTATATCCTCCCAAAACAAATTTATATTGTTCTTCATTTCGTAAAAGACCACCTTGTGGGAATAAACATTTGATTATTGCTAGCGAGGATTAATTCGTTAATTGTGATACGTACTTTTAAATTTAATTATAATAATTTTTTAAAAATATTTAAGACAAAAATAAAATAAATATATTATCCTTGTGAAAGAATTTTACACTGATGCCCATTAATAATTTGATTCATTTTTATTTGTTACAACTTCATTCTTCCACTACAAAAGAAAAGGTACTTAGCCACGACAAATATAGTGGCCAATTTTAAAAAACACCGTGGCTAATAAGAATTACCACACTTTCTATGCCCGTGCTTAAAAGTGGCGTTGCAATATATTACCCACGGTTATTATTTCACTTGGCCACCATTCTTATGAGCGTGATAACATTTTTTTAGCCACGTGTGTTGTTTCATTTAGACACGATTTAACCGTAGCTAAATTAAAGCTATTTTAAAAAAAAAAAATGCATACAAAACCTAGCGCCAGCACAACCCATTCCAGACACATCTCCTGTAACCTTGCTTTTATTAACTATAATATGAATTTATTCCAACACCAAAATAATTTCTATGAAATAAATCAATACAATAATTAGTTACTTGTTGCTACCTTTAAAACTAACACAAATAATTTGACATGAATGTAAAACAGTAGACTAATGTGAAAATACAAAGTTGTTATCCGTTATCTTGTTCTTTAGTTTCATCAAGACTAGATGATTTTCAGTTCTACCATAATCAAGCTCATAGCTCTTTCCTTAAGATCCTGCAACATATTTAATGTTAAAATAACATGTTCAATACCAAAAGAACAATGATTTCAACAAAATTGACAGAATATATCAAACAGTTGGAAAATGATTCAGAAAATTACTAAGTGGTTTGGTGCATAGTATAGGATAAAGTCTGATAGTATAAGACATGATTGTATAAGGTCTGATTAAATTTTAATACTATCCAGCGTTTGACATGATAATGTATAAAATAATATATTGTATAAGATAAGATAATATAGTATTTGGCAATACACTTTATAATACTATATAGGATAAAAATAATATTTTTAATAAAAATATCATTTAATAAAGAATTTACATAATTCTTCAAAAAATGTCATATGATATTAATTTGGGTAAACAACTCCTTTCAAAGGAGAAGTTTTTTTTTTTTGCAGCTAAGTTAATTTTTGGTGGGATCTACTGGGTTGTTTTGGAAAAAACAAAACAAAAAAATCACACATTTCAATGCTAGTGAAATGTGTCAGCTGCACCAAAAAAACTTCTCCGAAATTGTTTACCCTATTAATTTTTATAAAAATCTAGTGATGAGTATGTCCAAAAAAATAAATTAATTTTTATAAAAGTAAAAATATTCAATATTGTAAAAATTAATATATTGAAAAATTAATTTCTATTTTAATATATTAATATTAAAATAAATTATTAATTTTTTAGAATTGCACTGGATTAAGTTAAAAATTATTAATCCCTCCACCTTAGCTGGATTAAGTTATACATCGTTTTGATATATTAAGAGATTTTGGTGTATAAGCTTATACTATAGGATGGTCACATCAAATAACTGAAAATATCACAACTTATAATATAAACTTATACTAGCAGGCCTTATACGTCACACCAAACATGCCCTTAGCCTAGATATCTCTCTATATATACAAGTTGCAAGCACTATGTACCCTCAAACTATGTTAGCATGTGACCAAGTATATGTTCTCCAAAAGCAAGAGGAATCTCATCGAGACATAACTAGATGATGTCTCAAAAAATAACAGTCACCTAGAAGGAAAAAAAAAATTATTATCTCTTCCTTGTTTGGTCATGAAAAGGAAGTTTAGAGTAGAAATGCAAGAATAATATTATTATATTTGAACATTTTGTTTGGAATACTCTATAATTCATATCCATGTTTATGTGTCGTCACTATTATTATAAAACAATTCTAAACCTTGCTAAATAATTTTTAATAATCAAATAAAAATATTAAATATTTTTTTATGTGTTGAAAATTTGTATTTAATGTGAAAGATTTTATTAAATTTTAAGATAATTATTTTAAAAATAATTTTGGAGGATTTATAGCATTACTCATTATTATTATTATATTGGGAAAAATATTTTTGCAGTTACTGCATATAAGTTATCTGCATTTATTCCCAAAATGACGTCGTTTTGGTATTGAAATCTTAAAAAATTATAAATATAAAGACTATTATAACCTTGAAATAAATTAAAATTACAAAAACACCATGATTTTCGTCTCAAAACAGCATCGCATTGGTCTTACTGCAGATAACTTATCTGCGGCATAAAAAAATGAATCCTATTATATTATTATAAAATTACCACATGCATGCTATACTATAGTAGGTAACTTTTCTATATAAAATGGCAGGCAGCCTTTGAGGAGAATAAACACAAATGGCATTCAACGGCTATTTTCTTCTTCCTCTTCGGAGCATACTTGCTCTTCTTCTTGTTACCTCATTCTTCACAGATACAGATGCAGTTGCAGTTTCTCCTATTCTTGATGTTGCTTCGCTGAATAGGAGCAGTTTCCCTCCAGGCTTTATCTTTGGGGCGGGATCCTCAGCCTACCAGGTATAATATATATATATATATATATATATATATATATATATATATATATATATATATAGTGAGAGGGGGAGAGAAGTGTGTCTCATTTTAAAAGATGTAAAATTGTGTTATTTTAAAAGAGAGAAAGAGATAGATAAAGGAGGAGAGATATTTGACAAAAAAATAAAGATGTTGGTCCCAACTCTTTGTGAGAGTGAAAGGATATAAGTTTATCATTAAAAGGATAAACACTTTTTCCACACATATATATATGTCTGTATATATATGGGGCAGGATATTCTTACACTGGTGTAAGAGTTAGAAGTCTTACACTCAATCTTGAGCCTTGATTCACTTGTATCCAATGGCTCACATTACTAAAAAATTAAAGCCCTTAGATATAAGTAGAATCAACGGACAAGATTAAAAGTATAACTTACACTGGTGTAAAATGATCTTGACCCTATATATATATATATATATGAGTTCATTTTTTGTCATGTCACGTGACAAAATTTTTTGACCTACACAGAAATGTGGGACCCATACTTAAAAAAGAAAAAGTCAGGGTCCGAAATCCGATCCTCAAGATACGGAACCAGATCCTCAAGATACGGAACCGGATCCTTATTGTAGGAATGACACAGACTAATTTCCCTATATATATATATATATATATATATATATATTTGACACCATTGTCAAATTTTGAATTTGACACCTTATTTGATAGTCGTTAGATAAAAAAGATCAATGGTGTCATATGCTTGCAAATCAGAGTCGTTGATCTTTTGTGATCTAACGGCTATCAGATGGAATGTCAAATTTAGAATTTGACACTGGAGTCAAATGATCCTACCTCATATATATATATATATATATATATATATCATGTTATAGAAATAAATTGATTTCCTACAATGTAAAAAACATTAAATCTATCTTGTTTAGTTTTTA
>JAVKPL010008917.1:0-34557 GCA_032173675.1 Gastrolobium villosum | reverse complement strand
ATGTGATAAAAAACATACCATTTTACAAATCACAGGGATATATGTGATAAAAAAATTATAGGAAAATAGGTAATTCTGAAGCAAACCACAAGGGTATTGGTGAAGTTTTCCCTAAAAATTATGTTGTTGAGTAAATGAAAAAGATAATATCTATCTAAAACATATTAATTCAAATTTGTAAAATATTCTAAACAGTTGGCCAAATAAACAAAGAGAGTTGATGCTTGTCATTTTAAATGATATAAGTTATATCATTTTAAAAAAAAGATAGACATGAAAAATGAAAATTATGGGAGAGAAAATGGTTGGTTTTTTTATTTAAATTTAAATTTTAAATAAAAAAATTATCATGTACCTATCTCTCTTAAAATGACATAACTTTATGTCATTTAAAATTACAAATACTTTTCTCATTAACAAATCTTATACTATTGAAATTAAAAACTCTCATTCAAGTTTGAAAAACCCAATAGTAAGCTAACACTAATGCACCAGCAACCACATGAAAAGGCATCGTCAAATAAATGTCCAGCTCATGAAATAAAAAAAAATTATCATGCTGACGGTGTGAATGGCTAATGACAGTTTCAGCGAAAATGCAGTAGTGTCCTATGCGCTATATTAAAATAGTGGAGATATTAACTATAAACAAAAATAAAATAATAATAGTTGAGATATTTATTTATAATTTTTTTGGAATTAATCTTTTCTCATTTTACATGAGAAAAGATTCTCATATTACACAATTAAAAGATGGGTCTCATCTTTATTTTTTTATCTTTTTATTTTTGTGTGAATCCTATTTGTATATTAAGTGTGTAGCATGAGAAAATTTTCTCATATAAAATGAGAAAATTAATATTTTTTTTATAGAGAATTCAATATATTTGAAGGAGCTATTTTTTATATTCCTTTTGTTCCTTTCCCTCCTTGACTCCATAATGGGAACATACAGCTAGTTGTGGAATAAAAAAAAAGCAAATAGCAAATGACCTTACTCCTGTTAAGTCACTGAAGTGATGGATCATAGATGTATTGACTTCCATTAATAACGTCATTGAAGTGATAGAATAAATATAGAAAGTAGTAAAAGAATTATGAGAAGTATAAAATAGGGTTTTATAAGAATTATGTAGTAGGAAAAGTAATTGTGTTATATATAGAGATTCGTTTTGCGTGTCAGAGTTTTTTTTTGTTACGGGTCCCACAAAATGTTATGTATGTAGAAATTTTTTTGTGATAATGTTAAATGATCGATGATAAACCCTATAAAATATTATGACGATCACTCAGAGAAGCTATAAGATATATTTATTATTAATTTTTTTTGGTAATCATATTTATTATTAATTTAACTTAAAGCCTATTGTAATCTTAATTCATTAAAATTTTAAAGTCAATACACGTTATCTTAGTGTAAAAGTAAGCTCATTTATGTTAAAAAAAAAACAAAAAGTAAGCTCATTTTATATTTTTAAAAATTTGTTCAACCCTGCATTAGCGCATTTTTTAAAAGTGAACATCGACATCATCTTTAACGTAAATTAGTTAGGGTTAGTGGCTGATAATATTAAAATAAAAAGTAAGAAAAATTAAAAAAAGAAAATTAAATAAGAGAGAAAATTGAATACATAAATAAATATAGAAAAAATATGATTAAAAATTTCATTTAGAACATAAGAAATAATGTGTCTATTCCTTTATGATATTAATAACATTCATCTTCATCGTATTAAGACAAATAATACAACATCAATCTATTTTCAGTCTATCAAATTTTGTTTTTTAACTTTATCTTAAATAAGTTTCGACCGACCCATCCTTTTTTTTTTTTTGTGTCATCAGACATGCACTTGGTTACATATAAGAGCGTTTGAATAATATATGATATTATATATCCAAAGCATTTAAATTTATTTAATATTCATTATTATATGATCATATGTACCTTAGTATCTTCATTTTTCCTGCTCACTATAATGTTGCAGGTCTTATTATAATTTTATAAAAAAAACTATTTTAACATAAAAGGAATTTTGCAAATGAAAAAAAAATTGATGCACTATATTATTTCATATGATTCAATAATTTATATCTTTATCAATGTTTACCCATTTAAAATATGGGAAATAATTATCTCATTTTATATGAGATAATTATCTCATGCACTAAATATAAATTGAATGTGAGACCCCACTTTAAATTTTCTCTTTCTCCCTTATTCTCTCTCCTCTATCTTCCACATGAGTGTATAGGGGGTTGTTTTTCTCTCATGTTAAATGAGAAAAACAATTCCCTTAAAATATTGATTCCATTATGAGCTCGTATAGGAGATCATATTCTAGAAGGTTCAAAAAAGTTACAGGTAAAGGCAACTAAAAGAGAAAAAAAAAGAATCCCGAATCCTAATAAGACATTCTAATCTATAGAATTTACTATTTTTTTTTTTTTGGTAATCTGAATTTACTCTCTTTAGTTTCCTTTTAGGTAGCTCGTCTCATATACGAGTCCATAAGAGATTCCAACTATCTAAAAATGTTTTTTTTATACAATAATAAAAATTGAACACATAATTTAATATAAATTACTCAAACCTCTTGTCACTAGTTCAATTCTATTGATATAATACTTAATATATTTTTTTTTGGTAATATATATATTTTTTAAAGTAACTCGTGTCATTGCCTACATTGCATTTTTAAAAGTGATGTACCAAAATTAATTATGAAAATTTCTTCTAGAAAGAAGAAATGTTCTTTAATTTGTCCAAGTCAATTGCAAATATTATATCGGAGCCCGCGCATCTTTATGTGTCTCTTAATGTCGCGCGCTTTGTTGTCATTGAACACAGCTTCCCCTTCAGTAAACTTGCAAGAGAGAAATGGCAACAAATGGTGAGAGAGTGGCAATAGGAATCGATCTAGGCACAACCTACTCATGTGTTGCTGTGTGGCGCCACGATCGAGTGGAGATCATCGTCAACGATCAAGGCAACCGAATAACACCATCTTGCGTTGCCTTCACTCACACCCAAAAGATGATTGGTGAAGCTGCTCAGAACCAGGCTGCTACCAACCCTCTCAACACTGTCTTTGGTCAAATTTCTAAACCCATTTTGCGCATCTTCATTATTGCATCTGAAAATTATGTATATATGGGACAGTATCCGTTTACAAATTTTTTAGAATTTTTTTACAAATTATACTATATTCTCCGGGAGAACATAGTGTATCAGAGTAGTTGATCTTTTTTGATCTAACAGCTCTCAGATGAGTTGATCTTTTTTGATCTAACGGCTCTCAGATGAGGTGTCAAACTTCAAATTTGAAACCGATATCAAAGTATCCTAACTCACACATATATATATATATATACACACACCACAGAGTATAAGAATAAAAAATCTTATATCAAATTTTGGTCATTAATTTGCTATGTCTAACTATCAAGTATATAATAAATCATAACCGTTAGATATAATTAAGATGAAGGATCAAAATTGAAAATATAATTTACATTATTATAGAATGATAATGACCGATATATAAATGTTGTAATTGAATCACTTGTTAGCTATTGTTCTGCTTGTACTGTTATTTACATCAAACACGAAATATAAGTTTGTACTATATTAGAAAAAATATGATGGTTATTTACTTAGGATGTAGGTTGTTTTTTTTGGGTCATCAACAAAAATCACGAGCTCAAGTTAATACCTTAGAAGAAAAAAAGTCAACTTCTGTTACTCCGAAATTCAAAATAAATCCACATTAGTTTTTTTTGAAGGATTAATTGGATTCTGTAACTTTTGTCGATGACTCAAAAGTTACTTTACTCTTTCAAATATTGTGCATATTAGTTGTTCATTGCATCCAATAAACGGGACTTGTTATATTTTGCAGATGCAAAGCGGTTAATTGGAAGGAGATTTAGCGACCCCACGGTTCAGAGTGATATGAAGTTATGGCCATTCAAAGTTATTGCTGGTGTTAATCACAAGCCCATGATTGTTGTTAGTTACAATGGTGAGGAAAAGCATTTCTCTGCTGAGGAAATTTCATCCATGATCTTGGCAAAGATGCGTGAGATTGCAGAGGCTTTCCTTGGATCGAAGGTGAAAAATGTCGTTGTCACTGTGCCTGCTTACTTTAATAACTCTCAACGTCAAGCTACCAGAGATGCTGGTGCTATTGCTGGCCTCAATGTTTTGCGAATAATCAATGAGCCTACAGCTGCAGCAATTGCATATGGCCTTAACATAAAAGATTGTAGCCGTGGAAGTAAAAATGTTTTCATCTTCGATCTTGGTGGTGGTACTTTAGATGTGTCTCTTCTCACAATTAAGAATGATGATATCCAAGTTAAGTCCATTGATGGAGACACTCACCTTGGTGGAGAGGACTTTGACAACAGAATGGTGAACTATTGTGTGAAGGAGTTCATGAGAAAGAACAAAAAGGACATTACTGGAAACCCAAGAGCCCTTAGGAGGTTGAGGACTGCTTGTGAGAAAGCAAAGAGGACACTCTCTTCCACTACGGTTACCACTATTGAATTAGATTGTTTATATCAGGGTATTGATTTCTACTCATCAATCACTCGTGCAAAGTTTGAGGAACTCAACATGGACCACTTTGATAAGTGTATGGAGCATGTGGACAAGTGTCTGAAAAATTCTAAGATGGAAAAGAGCAGTGTTGATGATGTTGTCCTCGTAGGTGGCTCTACAAGGATTCCAAAAGTGCAGCAGCTGTTAAGGGACTTCTTTGATGGAAAGGATCTATGCATAGGCATCAATGCTGATGAGGCTGTTGCTTATGGTGCTGCTGTTCAGGCTTTTATATTGAGTAGTGAATTCAATGAAAAGGTTAAAGTGTGTGAAGTCACTCCTCTGTCCCTTGGATTGGAGACAAATGGAGGTATCATGGAAATAATAATACCTAGGAATGCTATCATTCCTACAAAGATGGAACATGTATTCACCACACATTTTGATAACCAAACAAATATATTGATTCATGTTTACGAGGGTGAGAGGCAAGCAACTAGGGACAACAACTTGCTGGGTAAATTTGTGCTGGAAATTCCTCCAGCTCCTAGGGGTGTTCCTCAAATCTGTGTTTGCTTACAAATTGATGATGAGGGCATCTTACACGTCTCTGCCACGGAAAAATTAAATGGAATAAATAAGAAGGTTACCATAATAAATGACAAGGGAAGGCTTTCAATGGAAGAAATTAAGAGGATGATCACAGAAGCTGAGAAGTACAAGGCTGGAGATGAAAGGTACAGGAAGAAGGTAGAAGCAAGGAATGCATTGGAGAAGTATGCATACAACATGAGGAATGCTGTAAATAATAAGGATATTAGTTTGAAGCTTTCCAAACAAGACAAGGAAAGGATCAACGATGCAATTGATCTGGCCTTAAAATGGCTTGAAGTCAATGTGGTTGCAGAACAAGAAGATTTTAACAAGATAAGGAGCGTTCTTTCGAGTGCCTTCGATCCGGTTATTGTGAAGATGATAAAGGATGAAGATGATGGAAATAATGGAAAGACTCACTTGTTATCCATATTGGGAAAATTTGCTTTTCAGGCAGTATATTCAGCTGTTACAGGTAATATTATTGGGTTGGCTTCTTCTGTAATTGTTGGCTTAATTACTTCAAACTAGATAAAATATCAATCGAGAAAATTGTACCGTGAATTGAATTGGATCTTACTCTTGGGGAGAATCAAAATATAATATACTGTTTATTCATTATGTCATATTGCCATTGCCATTCATTATCTGCACCTGCACTTGTAACTGGAAATGAGTCATTTCCTGAGAGTATAGTATCACATACTAGTTACAAGAAAATACAACTTCTAATCTTGTGGGTCTTCTGTGGTGATTCACTCAAAATCTAATTGGCATCAAGTTAGTGAAATCTTCTTCCCATAATATTCTAGCCCTTTTAAAGAAACTTTTATTCCTCTATGCACTTCCTTTGGTTTTTGGTACACAACTTGTTGGAATTTTTAGAGTGCCAGCCATATGATGAATTGAACTATGGATATTTACTGTTGACACTTTCAAAGCTTGCTAGTCAAGGTTTTTTTTGGCACCGGCGTTTGGTATATGGTTTTTTTGGAGGATTTTCGGAAAACTGAATATTTCTAAATTTTTTATTTTCGGATATTATCGTAAACAAATATTTTCATCATATTTCTGAAAATCGTGATTTTCGAATAAATAAAATTTTTTCCTCTACCAAACGTTGGGACGACCTAGCTATCGCGTACTCTACAAGCAAACTGCAGAGTTTCTACACTAGTCTATACAAGTTTACAAACGGACAATTATGTATGTTTTAATTTACTCATTTTCATCTAACAACCATATATGTCTTGTTCATTGTTCAATAAGGATTAGTATGTATGGTTGATATTGTAACTTGGAGATATCTTTACTAACAATTTCAAAATTACAATTATTCTTACTTTATATTTTTTTTTTTCATAAAATGGGATGCAATATCGTTTGATAATTGTTAAAAAAATTATATTTATATGTAATATGACATATTACCATATCAGTTGATGAAATTAATATCTTATATAATCACTAATATAGTCAATTTATTAAATAATATTAGTTAAAACTCAATTACTTACAATGCATCTTGGAAATTGTAAGTCTAATTAATGATAAAACTATACATATTGATGAAGCTTATAAAGGTATACCTGGACACTAATTAAGGAGCACAAGGGGCAGCCATAATGACCCTAATTTTTAAAAAATAAAAATAGTATTCTTCGGCGGTTGATTTTCTTTGCCTTTTTGTAGTAGGCTGCATTTTTATGGATTCCTTGGCCGTTTGATTTGGGTTTTCTTTTCAAAATCCCGATATTGACATTTTATGAATTCAATGTTTGGTTCAACGTTTTTTAAAAATTTCCCAGCCAACTCATTTCACTATGCTTCTATAATTTTATGCAAAATGGAACAATAAATCCAGACCAACAATGCCACTTTGAAAGTGGTATTGTATGATAACTAGGTAAATGGGATATATAGAATGAAGGTTTTGACATAATCACCCTTCTATTATGGGTTACTTTTGTAATGATATTAAAAAAATTTGTATTTGTATTTCACCAAAAAAGGTTAGTGAACCCAAAAAGGAGCTTAATTTGTAAATAGTTGTAGCTAACATATATAACATTTAAGTCAATACAAACTGCTCTATGAATAAATGACACATTTTTTTTCTTATCCTTAAAATAGTATAATCACCTCTTTCTACTTGTCTAAACTTATTTAATATCTCTTGGAAGAACATATTAAAAACACGATGCACCTTTCATCCAAAATGAAGCAATCTTTGTAGACGTAAAGTTTATATAAACCAAAGGGATGGATTTTTTATCTTATTTTGTTGTACATAGGAATAAATTTTTTTTTTCTTCATATATACCGACCATAATTATTTCTTTGTGGCAAGACACCCTTTGGTATTTTTCAAGTTTCAACTATTTGAATCGAGTATGAGACTAATCCTGAGTTGAGACTTAGTTACAAGTAAAGTTCATTGTTCCTTCCTAAAAATGTATTTGGTGAGAATCAAATTCAGGTTCTCTTTCCACCTACCTAATTGCCAATTGAATTACACATTGGGGTTTGGGATGTATCTTTTATTGATACTAATTACGGACATCAACTTTATTTAAATATATTTTTATTAATAATAATATTATAAATGTAAATAATTTAATATCAGCAAAACAAATGCTAAATATGTCCTATTTTTACGGTTGGCAAATATAATTTTTTTGTTGAAGTTATAAAGTTGTTGGTAATTAATCAGGATAAGATTCAAGCCCTTAATTAGTAAGTTAAAGGGTTTTATAATTATCATGTAACACGAGAATCAAAATTTTCCTACATATTCTTCGATTTCCGTGCTGATATAGGTCCCACACATGACTTTTTTTAATATATAGGTCCCACATACTTTTTATCTCTATAACATAAGAATTCATTTATCATGTAACATAAGAATTATAAAACACTAAGTTAAAAGCCTTAATTGGTTATATTACAATAAGTCAAGATCCTCCTACAAAACTTTCCTCCTTTAGACAAATAATACCAAGGTAAACTTTTATTTATCTTTTAGATCCACACCCTCAGAAAAATATATGGTCTGGTTAATGACATAGACAGAAAACAACTTGTTCAATCAGCTTAGTTTCTTTGTCTATTTCGTGCTTCAGCCCTCCAACGTTGAATATTTAAACCGTGTGGAAATCCAAATCTTCGAATCAGCCATAAGTCCATAACTAAGATCAAATTAGAAAATTCATATAAAAAACACATCAAATTATTGAAAACTAATAACTTTTGGCACGACGGTAACATGAACTGGATTCAGGCCCAGAGCCAAAAGCCCAAAAGGTTATCATCGGGGCCTAAGAAGTTTATATTCTCAATAGGACTCGAAATTCTAACTTGCCGAAAACTCTCACCATGTAACAGAACATCATGAAGTGTGTGTGTTTATATATAACCAAAATGTCCTTTTTTTTCTACCTACCCTGTTTATTATATATTCAGATATAATTTTGCATCTTGGTGGAAACTATGAATATATCTAATAATTGAAGACTAATATAGCTCTGTTAGACAGATTGTCTACTATATGCCATCTCAAGCAGCAAGGACATTTCTCAGCAATCATTGTTACTTGACAAGGACCCTTCACTTTCTCAATATGAAGGAGTAATATGTCAATATTTAGCCCTCTTTTTTATTGAATAATTTGTTAGGAGGAGGATATTTGAGAAAAGTAAAGGTTATAGAAAGATATGGAGGAATAGAACACTTTTATTACTACACAACTCTTTGTCTTTTTGACTTGTTACAAAATGATGGAGGTGACCCCTATTTATACTAGTGACACCTCCTCAAAACAATGACTCCAAATAATTATAGAGTTTTTTATACTAGCCTAATACAAATATTAATTGTGGTAGGTGCAACTACCCTCATTAATAATGGTAGGTGCAACTACCCTCTAGATCTTTCATGGAATTCACTAGAATAGAAATTTATAAATCTTGGGCTAAACTAACTCCTAAAGTATAATTCTAAATGTTGGGCTAAATGTATACTAAGTCCAATGGACCAAAAACTAAATCAAGTTTATTTATTCAACATAATTTCAATAGAAAATGGAATTTTGCATTATCATTTCCAATATGGCTTTAATAACTTTGCTGCAGATGAGAAAATTTGCATCAACACTTGTTTCCACCAAGATCCGAATCCGTATCTTGAAAAAAAAATTATTTTTATTTTTATTATGAATTCGGCTCTATGTCCTAGTATAAACATGTTTGTTACAACTTTTCCCATATGCAATGAGGAACCCTTCCAATATATATGATTTCTATTTTGGGAATATATAGTTTCAAAGTAAGGGTTAAGTTTTAAGATACTTCAAGCGGATCAATATTTATGATATCAGAACATGACCCTAGGCTCAAATTGATTACTGTTTATTAGAAACTCTAAATTTGAAGTCAATATGGGGTTATGCAGGTAAATGAAAATGCCAGAAAACGTCCATTTGAGTACGTTGACAACAAGTCTTTGTGGGAAAAAATGAAAACCAATTCGAAAAGCAAAAACACATTCTTGGAATCAAAATGGCATCAAGTAAGAGAAGCTTCAGAGATAATCCCTCGGCACAAAGAAAGTAAAGTTAACCAAACAATTTTTTGTGCGGTTTATTAACGTTATCCTTGAGATAACAATGAAACTTGTGTACCATTGTTGAGATATATAAAACCATTAATGTAATCTCACCCACTAGCTTAAGCTTTTGGGTTGAAATTGTTCTTTACATGGTATCAAAGCCTCAGCGTCCCCCACTTTATCTTGTGGACTCTCTTAGCACAGGTAGGTTGGGTCTGTTACGTCATCCACTCTTCAAGCCCAATGGGCTCTCGTGTGAGGGGGCGTGTTGAGATATATAGTCTCACATTGGTTGTATGTGCAACTAATGTGGAGTTTATAAGGCCTTGTGCACTCCCACCCTTTGAGCTAGCTTTTGGGTGGTGTATCCCAAAGTTCTTTACATGGTATCAGAGCCTCGTGTTCCGGGTTCGATCCTCGCCGCCCCCACTTTCTTTCAAGTGGAATTTCACCATGTATACTGTCTGTTTTTTCTGCGGTCACTACAAATAAATTATTTATAGTAATCTCAATACGATGTCGTTTTGGGACGGAAATCATATTTTTTATAATTTTAATTTATTTCAGGGTTATTATAGTTTTTATAATTATAATTTTTAATCTTTCAATCCCAAAATGACGTCGTTATGGAAGTAAATCCAGATAACTAATATGGAGTATTTTGTGGTACATATAACATGTCAAGACTTTCAATTTCTCAAAAGGGTGCAAAGAAACTTTTTATTTTATTAAAGAGTAGTAATTAAACTGTAAAAGAAAGACAAATACATAATGATTTTGCATTGAGTGTAGCATTCAATCATAAGCCTTTTATATTGTCCAATTTTGTTTTCAGTTGCACGTGCCTATCAGGAGAAATCAGAAGCTTAGCGACAAAGTTACAACTCTACAAAAGTTGGTTTCACCTTTTGGCAAGGTGAGTGAGTACGTACGTACCCAGAATGAACAGAAGTTGGGTTCTTCATTTATTAATAGGGTTTTATAATTCTCATTCAACATGAGAATTCAAATTTTTCTACACACCCTTCGATTCCGTGCTAACATGAGTCCTACATACAATTTTTTCTAACACATGGGTCCCACATGTTTTTTATCTCTACAACATGAGATTTCAATTCTCCTTCAACATGAGAATTATAAAACCCTTATTAATAATTAGTAAACACCTTCAACTTCAAGAAAGTGACCTTAGGTTTCTGGATATACTGCAGACTGAGACTGCCTCAGTTCTTCATGAGGCTTCTCTTTATATCAAGCTTATTCAAGCACAAATCCGGGTATATATTTAGTGCTCCTATCTTCAGGCAGATAATTAAGAATAATAATACTATATGATGAGCCTAAAACTAAGTCCACTTAAAAATTTCACAGTTCCAATTTTAAAATGCATGACCTATGAGCATCTAGGCTGGCCTACATTTATTCAATTTTTTTTTGGGTAAAACAATAATGTAATTAATCATTATATAATGCATGCAAATAAAAATAATATTTCAGAATAGGCTGTGATTTTTGTAAGTTTGATAGGCACGAAGGGAAACTTAGAAGTGTGGAGGCTTAAATTGGATAATAGGCCAGTCTTTTACTTTTTTTAAAATAAGTCATACTTATAATTTAGTATGCATAAAATTAATAGGTTAGGTTCAGCTGATCAAAATATTATAAGTATGTCTGACTTATTTAAATCAAAATTTAGCTAGACATAACCTATTTACTAAGGATAGTTTCCCTTGTTTTTCTTGTGGGCAGACACTAGACTATGAGACTCAAGCGAATTCAACAATTATGAATAGCATGATGTTGTACAATATATATATATATATATATATAGACGAAGATAGTTCCTTTGTAAGCTGATTGTAAAAATGTTGTCGCAGTACGTTAGCATAGTGTGCAAATAATGCCTATCTCTTAGATATTTTATGAGGAATCCTCCAAAGAAATTCTTCCTTAATAAATTTCTCACTTACAAGAAGAAAATAATTGACTTTACACTAAGCAGAAGAGTTTCAAGTGCATGCTTGTCTTTGTAACATCTCGCGCACTGACGAAGGAAATGAGTGATCACCGGTACGAAAGGGCACAAACAAAGAGTCCTGGTGATGGGATGCATAAATGAATCGAATCAACACCCAAAAAAGAGGGATTACAGAGACTGTGCTGGTATGGGACAGTTGGGAATAGCTTATAAGAATTAATTGGTACTACCTAGCTATACTAATAAGATGCATCTACTTTTCATAACCCGGAACGGAAGAACTACATAGTTAAGTGTGCTTGACTTGCCGTAATTCTGGGATGGGTGACTTCCTAGGAAGTTTTTCCGGGAAGTGTGCGAGTGAGGACAAATCACACTGAAAAGTCTCATGTTAATGTGTAGGGATAATCATTGATCCTTGCAATTTGTTAAGTGTTACAGTCTTGAGGACATAGTGCTGGAAATTAAATCACGAAATTATACAGCCACGGAAGCAAAACAGAAAAGAATAATGCTATCTATTTACATACATCCGGACACATTAATTAATTGTTCTGTGGGTACATGCAGGAATTAATTTGTAATTGACAAGGTTAAAATTTATTTATCTACAAATATATCTATAACAAGATGCAAAACTCCATAAATATTGAGGTACTTATTTAAGACTTAGTATATCCGCTATTAAAAAGAAAACCAAAGTCTTTTTATTCGATTAATACAAGAACATTGACGTGCGATTAGCCTGTTAAATGGGTACACACGATACGACAAAATTATTGGCGAATGCTTTCATGGGCGTGCTGACACTTTTACGAGTGGAATCAACCAACGAATTCATGTTATGTCTTTGAATTAAAACTGTGAATTAGGAGCACCCGAAACATCTTCATGGTCAAAGTTTAAATGACACATCACATAAACACAATAACTATTCCAGTTTTAATTTTTATTATTTCTTCTTCAAGCTTCATTTAATATTTTCCCAATCAAATTTTAGAAGAAAGCTACCGAAAAAGCATTCTTACCACATCTCTTCCAACAAAATACTAAAGACCATGTTATCAAAAAAAAAAAAAATACTAAAGACCAACCAATAGCAAAAGATGCCTATGGCACACCACAAACAAAAGAAACTAACTTCACAATATGCAGTCACAAATATAGTACTCCCACTCTCATTGTGGTTTAGTGTTAACATTATTTGCAACCGCATTGGGGTCTTTTTTCTTGGACCGAGCACGCTTATTCTGGAACCAATTATAGACACTTTTCTCCGAAATATTTCCATGTTTGGAGAGTTCCGCAGTAATCTCGTTTATCATCTTCTTGTCTGGATTCTTTGTCACATGGTTAAATACTCCCTCCATAATCTTAAGCTGCTCAGTTGTTGGAGTCCACCTCCGCTTCCTATTAAGTAGCACTCCCTTCGATGTGTCTCCATACATATTTGTCGGCTTAACCTCTGTCACAGAAAACACCACACCCATTTGTTTTAGTATATTTCTTACAACAGACCAGTACTGTAACAAACTAAACGAAACAGCCCTAACACATTCTAACCGTTTACAGTTACACAGCTAGAATAAAGCCCAACATCAGTCTCAACATCAACAACATAATAATAAAGGTGCGGAAAACATAAACAACATCCAATCCAGTCATGCTATCATCAAAGCAGTAATAACATAATCATCAACCAAGCTCTGGCCTCTTGCCACCAGAGACTTCAGCCCCGATACTACCTGAATCTGAAATAAGCATTCCCCAAACGTGGGATGAGATCTCTAAATAAGAAATCTCAGTAAGACAAGGGGTCCTCAAGGATCTTCCACCCAAGCTCACTTACATGTGCAATATAAGTTCAAAAGCAGTTTATCAACATCAGTTGTAAAACAGTGCAATGCAGCAGATAATCATGTCATGTGTGTCAATACTATTCTACTGGCCAGAGAAATGCATGAATATGTCTATCTCCTACATATAGTGCAAGACGCCACTTGCATCCACCTTGGATTTCCGTATTGTATGACGCCACATACTCAGGCTTACCGTCAAGAGGTAACAAACATGCATATTAAAAACCATTACATGTAAAGTTCAATCAACATTTCATATGTCCAAAGCATGTAACACAACATGCATAAACCATACCCCCATGGGACATGGTGGAACCACAAAATGGGTAAACTGAGGACACGAAAGCTTAACTTGCAAGCTAACACCCAAAAGAGTCCACAGCTCAAAGTCCAAACACAGCAGAATCACAATCTGTTATGGACCAACACTATATCAATAACTATGCACCTCAAGCTTACAACTTAAAGACAACGCTTTTCCTTTACGTTTTACGTCTTGAGGCTCCATACCAAGCCATAAGCCCTTAATCACTTGATTCTGACTTAGTTTATTAATTACAGAAGTTCCACTTCATCAATCTAGGGTCCATAAACCCCCAATAGCCTACTGTACGCATAGTAAAGCTACTGTTCTTTGAAATCCTAGAATATCCGAAAATTCCTCGGGGACATATCCGGATATTCAATATCGGGATATCTTACTGACCATATTCGGATATCCAGATCCCCGTATCCGGATATCCAATATCCGGATACCATATCCGGATATCTGTTCGACAAATATCTGGATATTTCGCGACAGAATGCAATTTCTGCATTTCACGAAGATATCCTTCCAAGGTTCCATTTTTAACACTTCAACACGTTAAAGCATGCGTTTTTAGGCACATTTAGGTTTACACACTAGTTGATTACTTGCTTAACCCATTTACATGCAAAGATATCACCTTTAACCGATTAAAACACATAATCAAGGTTGAACGACTCACCAAAGGTTCAAAACAGAGGCAAATGTTGCCCTTGGAGCTCACAACCAGCTCCTAAACTATGACTTGAAAGGGTCCACGGAAATGCACAACAAGGTGGGTCCTTTCTACACAAAGGTTGACACTTTGAAGTTCACAGGCCAAGAAGAAAGCTCCAACACTACAAACCACTAACTCAGCCCCTTAAGCAACCACAACACGGCCCCAACACTCAGAAGCAAGGCCACCAACACCCTCTCAATGTTCACTCTCACTCACCACAAGTGTTTAGAAGAGAAAGTGTGAAGAAAAAGGCATCCAAACTCAAGAAATGGTGAAGGCAAGAGGAGGAGGCACCAAGTCAGCAAAGAGACCCTCCCTCAGCAGCCACTCACGCTCAAAATTCTGTTTCCAAGGGTTATGTGCCTTAGTATGCATATATATATAGCCACAAGGCCATTTAACGCACAGTATTAGCATTAATAGCTACGCAAAATATTTTAAATCCAAAACTTTGGAATCTTAACCTACTCTTTTTTCTAAGATTTTTCATATTTTTATTTTATTTTTCGGAGCACCTTTCCGGTACACGCTTTTCCATAGCCAGTATCAGTTCTGGCATCAGATCTCATTATTTTGACTTGAAACTCGTTTTACAAGTCCTACATATTATTCTAGTAATTATCATACACTCATTATAATTTTCCGGAATACTTTTTCGGTACGCATTTATACCGACTAGCAGAGCCAGTATCTGCACTTTTCTTCCGAGAAGCGACTTTTAGCATTCTTACCCACTAATTATAATTATTAGGGTCAATTATGGAATTATTTCCTAATTATCACAATTAAATCATAATTACCTTAATTAACGGTGCAGGTTCTTACATCACTCGATTTACAAGGAAAATATAAAATGGATTAGAAAACCGTAACCGTAGCTATTCATGGGTTCAAGCCCAAACTACTAAGAAAATTACAATAAATTAGTGCCCCACAACAATACCTAGCCTCTACGGGTCTTGGGGTGCTGCCCCCAGGACCCCATCCGGGCCTGCTCCCCCGGATCCCCGCCTACTCACCTGGGAGCGGAAGCCCAATTGCCTTTCTGATAACCCTGACAACAAAGACCCTCATCAGCATGCGAAGTATGAGTCATACCCAACAGGATGAATGGAGATGAATGGAAGAAAGATGAATGGAAGAAAATAGGGAATGACCTGGACGAGCTTGGCGAGCAGCAAGGTGTGCCCTGCACTTCTTAGCGAGTTGTTCAGAGAGGGCTTCGAAAGCGGCGATTTGTATCTTCAGAGTCTCGATTTGTTGTTCGGTCATCACATTCCCGCGCATCGCTGCTGCGTTGTTAACGTTGGGGTTCCAATGTTGTTCCTGAAATCCCATGCCGTTCGACATCTCTTCAATATTTCAATTTTTTTCATTAGAAAAAGAAATCACTTATCATGAGAAAACATGAATGAAAATAATGAACAAAGTTAAAATTAACAAAGAAGAAACCGTTCTTACCGGTGGGGGCTTCTGTTACGTAAGAATATCAAGATCAAGTAAGAATATCAAGAACAAGGTTTGGTCTTGTTATAGTCTAAACTCCGCAGGAATGTTGTTGTCCAACACAATATATATACTTGCCGCCTGAAAATTATTTTGTGAAGATTATGAATTGATTCTGATTTTTTTATTAGAAAAAATATTACGGATGATTACGTTGCATCATACCAAATCTCGAAATCTAGCTACTTTCTTTTTATCGTTATGAATTTTTTTACACCATATTTCAAACTAGACAACGTTGTTTATAAAAATAATTTTTTTTATTTTAAGATATTATTTTTAATTTGAAAATGCGATCAAATTTGGAAATCAAATTTAATTATGAAATTAAACTTTGTTTCCTTTCTTAGTTTGATTGTCTTGTGGTCAAATTTAATCATGAGAAATTAAACTTGATTATAAGAATGATTGAGTGTGATTGTATAATATTTTTCCTTTCTTAATTGTCAAATTTAATCATGGGAAATTAAATAATTATAAGAATGATTGTATAATTTTTTTTTCCTTTCTTAATTTGATTGTCTCATTGTCAAACTTAATTATGGAAGGTTAAACTCTCATGGTCAAACTTAATTATAAAAAATGATTTGGTATGAATGTATGATTATAAATGTGAATGATTCTATAAGTTATTAGCAAGAGGAAATTTTTTCTTATATATTGATAAATGTAATATGAAAAAAAAAAGCCTTCATTCATTGTAAAAATAAAGCGAGAGCAATCAAATTTGGAAATCAAATTTAATTATGAAATTAAACTTTGTTTCTTTTCTTAGTTTGATTGTCTTGTGGTCAAATTTAATCATGAGAAATTAAAAATTATAAGAATGATTGAGTGTGATTATATAATATTTTTCCTTTCTTAGTTTGATTGTCTAATTGTCAAACTTAATCATGGGAAATTAAATAATTATAAGAATGATTGTATAATTTTTTTTTTTGCTTTCTTAATTTGATTGTCTCACTGTAAAACTTAATTATGGAAGGTTAAGCTCTCATGGTCAAACTTAATTATAAAAAATGATTTGATATGAATGTATGATTATAAATGTGAATGATTCTATAAGGTATTAGCAAGAGGAAATTTTTTTCTTATAAATTGATAAATGTAATATGAAAAATAAAATAAAAATAAAGCCTTCATTCATTGTAAAAATAAAGCGTGAGTGTCCTTCTTTGATCTCTTTGATTCCTTTTTTCTTTCTTTTTTATTTCCTATTCACATTCTTACTATTTTTATTCTATATGTGACATTTTTTTTTTCAAATCACTAACTTATCATTTTACTAAAAAAAAAAAAATTGGTTTTTTTTTTGTGTGTAGAATTAATTCAATGGTTCTATACATGTAATTTTTTTCTCTAATTTTGATTTTGGATATTTGGTTTTAAAAGAGGAAAATATGTGAAAATTTAGGAGGCTCTCTCTCTGCACCTTCAACTGATCTTCTAATTTGAAAATTTTCGGAATTGAAAATCCACTACCTATACTATGTCAGGTATACTTCTTATCCTTTATATTTCTTACCATTCAGGTGTTTGATGAAATGTCCTATTGAATTTATCTAAATTGGTGGTCACGTGTCGGAGTGTCGTATTCTGTCACGTGTCCCGTGTCAGTATCGGTGCTATATAGATTTAAATCACAAACCAAATTTTTTTAATAATAAAGATATAAAAAAAAAAATTTTAATTTAAATCACACATCAAATATTGATTTATTTTTTATATTAAATCACAAATGCAGAACTCGGAGGCTTCTGAGTTTAAAAATATGACATGTGTCAACACCTGACACGTCACCAATCACATCTAAATTGGGTTTCAATCACGTCAAAAGTTATGGCGTTCAGAAATTTTATGATTAAATTATTTATTTATTTTGAAAAAAAAAATATGACACGTGTCAACACCTGATGAGTGACGCCTAAATGGGGCATCTTCCCTTAGGGTGTGACGCCTTAAATGGACGTCACATTATGCAATAAATATGTAATTATTCCCAAAACTATAATAAATGCGTAATTAATTTATTAAAAAACATTAAATTAATTTTTTTTCCCCAATAAACGGAAGAATGAGTTAAATGAGTGCACATACCATCCCAAGATAGAGATTAAAAGGTGTAGACTGTACTGCAATTTTTATAAAAATGAGAGAATACCTCACAGCACTGTGCTGCTAAACTATGATTTTCTTTTACCTTCCCACCAGTATGCAGTGCAAAAGCAAATAAAATAGTTAATAAAATTGCAAGATAGTATGATCCCAGACCCTAGAGTGACAACTACATGCCAATTGATTTATGTACTTGGTGGTAATATAAATAAGGGATAAGTTGATCAATGCTCGTATGGTTTGTTTCAGAATCATCTATGCTCCTGTGATTTTTTCTTATCACATGTATCTCTGTGCTTTGTAAAAAATAAAAAATCATAAGAATATATGTGATAAAAAACATACCCTTTTACAAATCACAGGGCATATGTGATAAAAAAACCATAGGGGTATAAATAGATGTAAGTGATTCTGGAATAAACAACGGGGCATTGATGAACTTTTCCCTATAAATAACTAAATAAGGGGAGGGTGGAAGTCATAACCCCAATTATAGCATATCTTAATGAACATATATAATCAAGGAAGAAAACAACTCCAACAACATCAGACCATAAAATAGTTACATCCCAACAAGATTTCGAAAATTTTATTAATAATCACTCATCACTTTCCTGAACAGCGTACAGCACCATTATATTTGTTTCAAAAATGCTCTTTAGCTTGTTCAGACAGTTCTCAAACACATGTGTTTCTGCCTCCAGGTTACCATCAAGCAAATCTTTTGCTACTCTAATTGCAGCACCAACTTTCTGTTTGTCTTGAGGTAAAATCTTGGCACTAACAAAGGAATCCTCCAATTTTTTCTCCATCATGTAAACATATTCATCCAAAGCATTCATTGCTTTAACCTTATTCTTAAACTTAATATCTTCAGCCTTGTAAATCTCAGCTTCCATCAACAAGAACAACATCATGTACATTACTCTCGTCCACCTTTGAATCAGTAAGACACTTCTCAACAGTATCCATACACTTTTCAAAGAGGTCAATACCATGACATATAGCATCTACATCGATTGTAGTTTGAGTGTCAAATGAAAGTATCCTTTTTGCCCTCTCACACGCAGTTCTCAACCTCCTCAGGGCTTTTGGGTTTCCACTAATGTCCACTTTCTTCTTCCTACTAAATTCCTGTACAAAATGGTTCACCATTCTGTTATCAAAATCCTCTCCTCCTAGGTGAGTGTCTCCAGCGGTGGCCTTAACTTCAAAGGTATCATCCTTAATCGAGAGAATAGATACGTCAAAAGTGCCACCACCGAGATCAAAGATGAAAACATTTTTCTTTCCAATAAAATTAGTTCTCTTCTGAAGGCCATATGCAAGAGCTGCAGCAGTTGGTTCATTGATTATCCGAATAACATTGAGGCCAGCAATGGCACCAGCATCTTTGGTAGCTTGACGCTGAGAGTCATTAAAATAAGCAGGCACAGTTATAACTGCATTCTTTACCGGTGACTCCAAAAACGTCTCTGCAATCTCCCTCATCTTTGTGAGGATCATGGATGAGATTTCCTCCGCAGCAAGTTGTTTTTCTTCATCCTTGTAGTTAACAACTATGATGGGTCTGTCATCAGTACCAGCAACCACCTTGAATGGCCACAGCTGTATATCATTCTGAATAATGGAATCACTATATTTCCTTCCAATTAGCCTCTTTGCATCTGGAAAAAAAAAATGATTGTTACGTGTTAATTTCTGCAGATAAATAATGTCCATCATCAATAAGATAAATAATGTCCATCATCAATAAGTTTAAGTTTCGAGTTGAAATCATTTATCAAGCCAAAAAAGAAAAACTATAAAATGGATCTGTGAAATATTCATTCTCCAAGTTTAAAGTGCTGGTTTGTGCAAGAGAGATATAATATAAACTATGCCAATTGGTTTATTATAAAGATGGGGAAAAAGACTATGAAAAGGACACAAGTTGTCTCTTATATAAAGTATGACTAGTCATACTTTGTATTCTAAAAATTGCTTTTTAACTCCTAAGGTAGCTCAGTTTGGCAACTGAGCTTCCTAGGATTTGCTTGAGTTCAAGCAAATTCTTGGAAAAATATTTGGGGCCAGAGGATGTGTCTTCCTCCTCGATTGGGAGATTAGTCTCATCTTTCCTCCGATAACGAAACTCAGTTCACCCGCTGTTCCAACGAGGGGCTAGGCTATAGGGCACCCTATAGGGCACCCGAGGGCAAGGTGACCGGAGGAGGTTGAATGAGGATACCTCTAGTATTATACAAAAAAAAATGCTTTTTTTTTTCTTCTGTCTCCTCGATCACATTGCATCACTGACATGTACGGTGCAAAAAAAATTACTTTTCAAAATTACATAGAGATAGGGTTAAAAATACACTAAACCCTATAAAGATAGGGTTAACATGACATAACAAAGTTTCCTACGCACAACATTTTGTGGGGCCCACACTTTTTAAAACAAAAATAAAAATAAAAATTTAAGGCACACGAAAACGAATATCTGTAACATTACACCGTCACTTTTCCTACATATAATTCTTATAAAACGCATAAAGATATTAACAAACGAAAGAAGATTATTTACCGAAGACAGTGTTGGATGGGTTGGTGGCAGCCTGATTTTTAGCAGGTTCACCAATCAACCTGTGTGTGTCGGTGAAAGCAACACAAGAAGGAGTGGTTCTGTTGCCTTGTTCATTGTGTATGATCTCCGCTCGATCATTTTGCTCCTGCCATACTGCAACACATGAGTAAGTCGTGCCAAGGTCAATTCCTACCGCAAATCCCTCATAGTTTTTCGCCATTCTATTTCGAGTGAGCGAAGACTTCTCTATAGAAAATTTTGTTCAGGCTTTGGAACACATATCATTATTGAATATCCTGGGTTGGTTTTTATATCCGAGAAATATGAAAATTAGCTAAATGTGCCCATGTTAATACTTAATCCAGTTACATGTGCGTGTATCTTGATGTACGTGTATCTTGATTCCATAAAATGAATTTATGATTTCCTATGAGAAGTCACCACTTAATTATTCCCATTAACTGAGTCCCTTCGTCATTCGTGCATATTTAGTACATCTGTATGGGAATTGGTAAACAAAAAGACTGAACGATGAATTTGAATTTCTAATGTGTAAAAATGATCATAACAAAGAGATAATGAGATAATAAAGAGAAAAAATGTATTATTTTGAAACGAGTGATTGTGATAAAAATAATATGATTGTTGAAAGAAAGTTTTTGAATTTAAAATATGGGTAAAGTGTGTGTCTTTTATAAAAAATAATATGATTGTTGAAAGAAAGTTTTTGAATTTAAAATATTGTTGCTTTGGATAAGAACCCAAGCTGTTTGAATGTAATCTGGTTGTTAGCATTTTGTGGAAATAGGATTAAATTGTTAGGCTGTTTTCTATTGTTATGGATTTTTTGTTATATCCAGTTGTATAAATAAACCTCATTCAAGAGGAAGAAATACGAATGAAAGCAGATGCTTAATATCCATGGTATTGAATTTCAACATTGACCACTTTTTACACGTGAAAGGATCCGAATACTAAATTGGTAGTGTGATTCTAAGTGTAAATTTAACTTTTTCCACGACATTGACATGAAAATTTGTGTTCGGGTTAAATCAGTAAAAAATTCGTGTCGTGTTCGTATTAAAAAAAATGACACATAAAAAATTTATGTCGTATTCGTGGTGAGTGGTGAGGTATTTGTATTTGTGTTGACCCATATTTTTTTAATTATTTTATTTTATTTTTTTAATTTTGAACCTTTTTTTTATTTTTTTTGTCAATTACCGTTTTGATCCCTATTTTGTGTATTATTCGTATCGTGTCAATCCGTAAAAAATCTGTGTCAGTGTTGAAGATTTTGACACGAATAAAAATTTGTATCATATCAATATTGATGTATTTGTGTCGTATCAAATTCGTGTCGTATCAACCCGTTTTCACAGCCTAGTTTCGTGACTTCTCACTCTCTTCTTATACCGTTGTAATTTACACATATATTGGGCTCCTTGGAAGGAGAATCGTTATATCCGACGTGAATTTCTATTGAAGAAAATAAATTTATTTTGAACTCCTCCTTTACATGTTAAAAATTTGTTCTCTGATCCATGGCCTTAATTAAATAATTTATTAAGACAAGTCCTATCCTAGGTTTTGAACCCTTCTACTTGTGTCAACGGTGATTGGCAATTTGACAGTTTTCTTTACTGAATCACAATAATTTGTAGATGTTTTAATGAATTTAAATTTGGAACCATAATTCTGTGAACAAGGTTATATTCACAACCAATTTTTATTTATAATTTTTTACGGTCATATCGTAATAGTTGATTTTCATAGTTATTATTTTCACAAATTAAATTTATTAATTAATTATTAGTTTATAATAAATAATAATCATTAATTGAAAAAATTAACAATTTGATATAATTGTAAGAGATTATAAAAAAAATAAATTATAAGTAAACTCGCCTTTGTAAAAAAGTTTTATATTTACATGTAATGATATAGGGTTTTATAATTGGGAAAAAATATTTTTGCAGTTAATATAGATAAATTATCTGCATTTATTCTCAAAACGATATCGTTTAGGTATTGAAATTTTAAAAAATATAAATATAAAGATTATTATAATCCCGAAATAAATTAAAATTATAAAACATCATTGTTTTTGCCTCAAAATGATATCGTATTATGCTTACTATAGATAATTTATGTAACCGTATAAAAAACAAACCCTTAATAATTCTGAAATTACATGATAATTGAAATCTTATATTATAGAGATAAAAAACACACCTATATGTTAAATAAATTTATACGTACAATCGAAGTGAGCACGAAAATTGAAGAATACGTTAGAAAATTTTCAATTATCATGTATGGGAATTATAAAACCCAATGATATATTCTTCACTTTCAATTGTGTCCTGAAAGGGAAGCATCATGAAGGTGAGACATTCACTTCACAACCATAGGTTCCACCACACTCACCATGCCCATGCCTCTGCAATTTCTCAAACTCCATCTTCATCAACCAACAATATTCCACAACGTTGCCACCACCGCAGCTATTACCTTCACCTTCTTCGTTCATGCAAACACTTGAACCCTCTGCTTCAAATCCATGCCCGTTTGATTGTCTCAGGACTCCAACAACATCATCATTCCATCACTGCCCATCTCATCAATTCGTACTCTTCCTTCCACCAATGTAGCTTGGCTCAATCAACATTCAATTCTATCACTAACCCATCTCTGATTCTGTGGAATTCTATGATTAGAGCTTATTCTAGACTTCACCAATTCCAGAAAGCAATAAACTTTTATCATAGAATGTTAGAAATGGGACTTGAACCAGACAAGTACACATTTACCTTCGTTTTGAAGGCTTGTACTGGTGCTTTAGATTTCCATGAGGGTGTTGCCATTCACCAAGATATAGCTTCCAGAGAGTTAGGATGTGATGTCTTTATTGGGACTGGTCTCATTGACATGTACTGTAAAATGGGTCACTTAGATAGTGCAAGAAAGGTATTTGATAAAATGCCCAGGAAGGATATTTCTTCTTGGAATGCAATGATTTCAGGCTTATCTCAGAGCTTGAATCCTTATGAAGCACTGGAAATGTTGTGGACCATGCAGATGGAGGGTGTGGAGCCAGACTATGTGAGCATCTTGAACCTGGCTCCAGCTGTTTCTAAACTAAAGGATGTTGATTCTTGCAGGTCTATTCATGGTTATGTGGTTAGGAGATGTATTTATGGTGTGGTTTCCAATTCATTGATTGATATGTACTCTAAATGTGGTGAGGTAAATTCTGCTCGTCAGATTTTTGACCAGATGCAGGCTAAGGATGATGTCTCATGGGCAACAATGATGGCTGGATATGTACAGCATGGCTGTTTTTTTGAGGTTCTTCAATTACTTGACAAAATGAAGCAGAAGAATATGAATAAAGTATCAATTGTAAATGCCCTTTTGGCTGCTGCAGAGATGAGAGAACTAGAGAAAGGAAAAGAAGTTCATAATTATGCTTTACAGCTAGGGTTAATGTCAGATATTGTTGTTGCTACCCCTATAGTAAGCATGTATGCTAAATGTGGTGAGCTGAATAAAGCTAAAGAAATGTTTCTGAGTCTTGAAGGAAGGGATTTGATTGCTTGGTCTGCTTTTTTGTCAGCTCTTGTCCAAGCAGGGTATCCTGGAGAAGCATTGTCTATATTCCAAGAGATGCAGCATGAAGGTTTGAAACCAGACAAAGTGACTCTTATAAGTCTTGTTTCCGCATGTGCAGAAATTTCAAATCCCAGATTAGGTAAGATGGTGCACTGCTATGCTATAAAAGGTGATATGGAGTCTGATATCTCAACCGTAACAACCCTTGTCTCAATGTACACTAGATGTGCATTATTTATGTATGCTATGAAGCTATTCAACAGAATGCACTATAAAGATGTTGTGGCATGGAATACTTTGATAAATGGGTTTACCAAATATGGTGACCCACATCTTGGATTGGAAATGTTCCATAGATTACAATTAAGTGGGATTCAACCAGATACAGGAACCATGGTGGGTTTGGTTTCAGCTTGCGCCCTTCTGGATGACCTAGATTTGGGAATCTGCTATCATGGGAATATTAAAAAGAGTGGGTTTGAATCTGATATTCATGTAAAAGTGGCTCTAATAGACATGTATGCCAAATGTGGGGGCCTTTCTTCAGCGGAAAACTTGTTTTACTTAACCGAGCATGCAAAGGACGAAGCAAGATGGAATGTGATGATTGCTGGGTATCTGCATAACGGATTTGCCAATGAAGCAATTTCCACTTTTATCCAGATGAAATTAGAAAGTGTGAGGCCCAATTTAGTCACATTTGTGACCATCCTTCCAGCTGTATCATGTATGTCAGCATTAAGAGAGGCCATGGCTTTTCATTCCTGCATAATCCGAATGGGATTTATATCTAGTACCCTTGTCGGAAACAGTCTCATAGATATGTATGCTAAATGTGGACAACTTAGTTATTCTGAGAAATGCTTCCATGAGATGGAAAATAAAGACACTATCTCATGGAATTCAATGCTTTCAGGTTATGCAATGCATGGCCAAGGTGACCTTGCCCTCACTCTTTTTTCACTTATGCAAGAGACTAATGTCCATGTTGATTCTGTTTCCTATATCAGTGTATTATCTGCCTGCAGACATGCTGGTTTAATTCAAGAAGGAAGGGACATTTTCCAGTCTATGTGTGAAAAGCACCATCTTGAACCAAATATGGAACACTACGCTTGCATGGTTGATCTTTTTGGCCGTGCTGGTTTATTTGATGAAGTTTTAAATTTAATTAATAAAATGCCAGCAGAACCTGATGGTCAAGTTTGGGGCGCCCTCCTGGGAGCATGTAAAATTCATTCCAATGTGAAGTTAGGAGAGGTTTCCCTCCATCACCTCCTTAAACTTGAACCAAGAAATGCAGCTCATTATGTAGTTTTGTCAGATATATATGCTCAATGTGGAAGGTGGACTGACGCCAGAAGAACAAGATCAAATATGATTGACCATGGGCTGAGGAAAAGTCCTGGATATAGCTGGGTTGGAGCTCATAAACAAGGTCCATGCCTTTCTGCCAAGTGACAAAGCCCAACCACAATTAGCATGGATACATCTACCACCAAACAGCTTACAAACAGAGAACAGAGACATGTACCTGATAAGAATTTGTTATAATATATGGACAAACAGAACAAGGAATTATTTCTTTAAGAATCAAAGGAGAAGGTATGCAATCAAATGTTCTCTCTTTCCAATTAGAAGTGCAAAAGGAGCCTATAAGAATCACCAAGCTGTATAATCATGTATACTAGAATTTAAAAACATTGTTATGATGTATACTTTTTGTAAACCTGGAATGGCTATCCATGTATGCCATGTACAAGGTAAGAAGATTCCTCATTTTGCATTGCCTAGCTTGAGCTGTCGTTTAGCAGTTGGAGGTGTTGAAGCAAAAACAACATGAAGTCAATTCAGCTTGTGGGTTGATCAAATTTGCTTTTCAGAAGGCACCTAGGAATGCAAATTCTGAAAAGTAAAACCAAGAGAACAGTCCAATTCTGCAGAGAAGAAAAACTTTGGGAATGGAAATGGAAGCCAATCTTATGGGAGCTTATTGCTGCACTCTCAGGAACTTGATTCTTCATTCTTCAACTCCGTGTTAACTGTAAATCATGGGGATACCAGAATAGGAGCTGTCAAACGAGGCATACCATGTTGGGGTGAGGGTAAGAATGTAGTATAGAGCTAAAAGTTAACTTCACTTTGTTGAAAGTAATGGAGTTAAATTGATTGCTTGCGAACCTGAAATCAAAATGTACCATATACTCCAAAGCACCGCACTTAGAATGATATTTGGTCAGAAATAGTTTTTCGTATAGTTATACAAATGTCATTGGACATACAAATTTGTCTTCATCAAGTTACACATATTTGTACATGCAATACAACATATTTTATTTTGATAATTTTTTAATTAGAAAAATAATATTATTAAATTCGAAACAAGCATCGACTTAGTTAGAATATTGGTTAATGAGTTATTGATTCAACTATTATGTCACTAGACTCACTACTCCAACCATTTAAAGTAAAAAGGACAAAGGATACAAAAAAAGAGAGTAAAAAGGACATTTTTTTTGGTGAAAAATAAAAAGGACATATAAATATCATTTGAAATGACACCCACTTTTTCCTTTTTTATTACTCCAAACGTAGTTTAAAACAAATGTTTAATGAATTTAAGAGGGTAATCATCCTTTCTGACTCCATCACTTCTATACGTACGGTGTCGTTTCTCAGACCTCGTAACATTAATATCATATTAATTTCAAACTAATTGATGTAAAAAGATTATTAATCCAAATAATTAAAATAAAAAATAATAAATAAATCAATTTTTTTATTAATTTCAAACTAATTGATGTAAAAAGATTATGAATCCAAATAATTAAAAGAAAGAAGAAAAAATAAATCAATGCAACACCTTAGTCCTTGACCAGGTGATGCCTTGAATTATTTTCCTATACTTGCTCTAAAAGCTATATTATTTGCATATGTCTATGTATCACATTAATTAATACACACTTTTTGTCCATTTGAAGGCAGGCACTGATTAATCAAAATAAAGTCAATCTGAGGTGAAAGTGAAATCAAACAGACGACAAATTTAGTAGTTGCTTACTCCAATTTACTCTGAAAGCCCTGAATCCACCCTTCTCCATAACACAACTTGACATGGACGTTTTCTACTCCTTTCATACAATAAATGAGCCTTGTCTTCACAGAACTCTGCTTTCCTAAGAATAAAGTGATTCCTTTGCTACACTCCAAGGTAATCAGCATGCATGAGCTACATGACCAAATTCTTTTAAGTTACAACTTTACAAAAGTTGGTTTCACCTTTTGGCAAGGTGAGTGAGTACGTACGTACCCATAATGAACAGAAGTTGGGTTCTTCATGTTAGAAATTTTATGCGGAAAATATTAATTAATATTTTTGTATTTTCTAAAATAGTCGGGTTAATGGATATTCCAATTTATTCTATTGAGATAAATCCATTGTGATCATGTTGAGTTGGACTTTTGCCATCTTTTGGTATTGGTCTAGTTGGCAGCATAGTGTAGGCATTAGTGTTTGATTGGGCTTCTGTCATGGGTAGACTCATCGGACACACCGTTAATTAGGGTTTTGCTAGGTCCTCTCTCTAGCCTATTCATATCGGGGTTAAACATGAGCCCGTCATGCTCCCATCGCTGAAGGCTGCCATTTTTGGAATAGGTCATAGAGAAGAAGATCTGCATGTAGTTCTCTTCTCTCTTCCACCTTGTGATGATCCATTAAGGTACACATAATCTCACTTTAGATTTCGAATAATTTGGTGTTTTATAATCATATACATGATCTAGCGTTAAAATAATTCTTACATTTGGTATCAAAGCTTCTATATATGGTCAACAAAGAGTTCTTCTATATGGTCAACAATAGGAGTCAAGAATAAGAAGTGAAATTCTCGCAATGGACGAGGAAGAGGCCTTTTCAAGGATCATATGGTTGAAGCATCCTCGGTGTTCCAAGCCAACCCTGCAGCTTTATCAAGGTCTCTTATCTTCCTTTAGAGGACTTAATTGGGAATTACAGTGAGCTATAGCTACTTCAGATTCTAAATCAAAAAAGAATAAAAACTTCAAATCAAACAAAAACGGTTCAATAGGATAAAATATGGATATCCAGTTTGCTTTTACAGATCGGTAAACTGAATTATTTTTAAAAATAAAAAATAGTTGGCTAAAACAACATCATTTGAGGACTTTTGAGCAAAATAATTATCGAGTTAAAAGTTGATTAGATAAGTTTTTCCAAACTAATACACTTAAACACGTCATTATCGAGTTAAACACGTGGGTCTCGCCGTCCCCAACTTTCTCTTGTGGAATTTTTTAGCACATATAGGCTGTGCCTGTTGCATCATTCACTCTTCAAGCCCAATGGGCTCTCGTGTGAGGGGGCGTGTTGAGATATATAGTCCCACATTGGTTGTATGCGCAACTAATATGGGGTTTATAAGGCCTTGGGCACTCCCACCCTTTGAGCTAGCTTTTGTGGTGACGTATTCTTTACATAGTATTCAAATAAGATGATTTTTTTTATTTCAGAAACTTTTCGAGATGTATGCAATGACACCTCATTTGACATATTTTATCTCCCACAAATATAATTTGAATTTCACAACTCGTGTCAAGTGACCGTCACCGTAAAATCTCAAAAGGCCATAATTTTTTATTTGAGTATGCAAATCAGATGATTTTTTTTTTTTATTTTACATAACTTTTTAAGATCTACGCAATACACTTCATTTGATATATTTTATCTCCTACAAATATAGTTTAAATTTGCAACAATAGTTCCGCAATTACAAAATCATTTAAATTCAGAAGATCCTCAATTCTTTTCGAACCAATATCATGAACTGGCGCACGTGGCATCTTCTGGATTGTTTAAAAAAAATAAAAAATGGTTTAAGATAAAACCCATTTTTAGAAAAATTGGTTTTTACAAATGGACCAATTCGGTTACAGATCAGTTTGGATGTTTCAAATATTTCGAACACCCCTATTTGAAAGTTTTTCAAACTTAGAAATCTTGTATGTTTCTACTAATCAGTCAAAGATTCTATGTCAAAAGTTTCAATAGTATTTTTATCAATTATAATAAGCTATGCATGATTGAGAATTTTTAATCCCTGTATTTATACTTAAAAACCATACTCGAATTCTTCTGAATCATACATATTCGTGATATATATGTCAATCTGAATCATATTATAACATCTATGTATTATTAGCCACATTTTTTAAACCCTGTACAAAATTATAATCACTATTTTATTCTCTTTTAAACTTACTTTCCATGAAAATGGGTCCATAGCTCAGTGGTAGAGCATTTGACTGCAGATCAAGAGGTCACCGGTTCGAACCCGTTGGGCCCTATTTTTATAACTTTTTCTTTATTAATATCAATTCCCTTTGTTCTTTCCCTTCCCCACATAACCAACCACAGAAACTACACACCATTTTTTTTATGGTTTTGTGTTAGAGATGTTGATCCAATTTGACCGGCTGTAACTGCTAATTTTGTTATGCATCCAATTGTTTTTTGAAATTCAACTTTTTTATTATTTTTAAAATGGGGAATATATATATTATGTAACTGCTTATTGACGAGTGAGTAGGAAATTTGTTCTCCATCATATTACATAACTTATGTATTTCCCTGTTAAAATTGACATAGCCAATGAAAGAGAAGTGCATTTAAACATTTTTATCTTTCAATAACATAACCATTGTGTGAATGATTTCCTCTCTCCCTCTTCATGAGTTAACAACGCTTGCTTTAACATTAAAAAAATATATTTGTTATGTAACGAGAAAATGAATTATTTTCCTACACAAACAGCTTTTAGTGGGCCCTACCATAAAAGAAAAAAAAAATTTACACACTTATCTTATGGATGAGTGAGTAGGAAATTTGTTCTGCATCATTTTCCCTTTTAAAATTGACATAGCCAATGAAAGAAGAGTGCATTTAAACATTTTTATCTTTCAATAACATAACCATTGTGTGAATGATTTCTTCTCTCCCTCTTCATGAGTTAACAACGCTTGCTTTAACATTAAAAAAATAAAATAAAAGTCTTTTATAGGTGCCATTTTTTCTTTTTTATGTGTAAGTAAACTTTTTTTTTCCTTTACAGGAATGATGTTAGTTGCACAAACAGCTAGCCCACTCCTCAAGTTCATCTATTTATAATTTTGTGTGAATGCTTTGCTCGCTTCCTTGCTAGGTCAGCCAACTTAACTTTGTATAAATGTGTGGGTTTTGTTTTTGCTTCTATGCGTAAATAAATTTTCTCCACTACGGAAATACTTTTTTTATGTTGCAAGAAAAAAATTATCTCATGTTGTCGAAATAAAATAATAAGTGGGACCCACAAGCAATGTTATTAAAACCGGCCCGGTCATAGACCCGGTCGAGGTACACAGTCACTGGTTTAACCGCATGACTCGGTAATTATATGCAATTTTACAATTTATATTAAAAAATTATAAAAATACTCAAATATCTAGAAAAAATATAAAAAATTCAAATATTTTAATATAAAAAATAATAAATCACATATCCAATAAAGGATCAAACAAAAAATAATGATCGTGATACGAGGCTTTAGGTACAGAAAATGACATCTCTAACTATAAATCAAATCAAAATTTTCTAAATAATACATAATTGAGATAATATTAGTGTTGTAGGTACATAACTTATGTAAGTTAATAAGCAAAAAAATATTCAAATATGACCATTATGATTTTTTTTTGAAAAAAATAAATAATTTGAAAAAAAAATTTTGGACCGGGCCAGGTCACCAGTTAACCGACCGGGTCACCGGTTCTGATACATGGTATGTCCATTGCTTCAACCGGACCGGTTATATAACCGGTTTACCGGTTCCCGGGTCAGTCCGATTTTAATAACACTGCCCACAAGTAAGAGAAGAGAGAAAAGAGAGTGATGGAACCCAACCTCTTTTTGTGTGTGTATGAAAGTTATGTATCTCATGTAAAATGAGATAAACATAACCCCTCCATAAAATACACAAACATATAAGTAATTGAATTTTAAATGAATTTGCAAAAGATAGCATTGTTTTTCATGTGATATGATTAGGACAACGGACATTTTGTCACCTTTTTGGCAAAAATATATCGGATTGCCACGCCAGGAAAAAGATTGTCAAAATGCCACGTCACCAAACTTGCTACACTGTGCAGCAAGATTATTTGGTATCGTGTTGACAAGTTTATGGCCACGTAATCTCGCTGCACTGTGTAACGAGATTACATAGAGCCTTAACTCGCTGTATTGTGCAGCATTTTATCTGGCGCCAGTAACAATTTGACACGTGGATTAATAGGACGAATAAATGCTGATTTATTTTTGGTTTTCTTTTTGAAAAATATAATAAACAATAAAGATGATAGAGTATCCATAGGAAAACGATAAAGATAAATTAATGTCAAATAAATGTTGATTTGTTTTTTATTTTATTTTTGAAAAATATAATACACAATAAAGACGATAGAGTTGATGAACAAGTGGCTTCAATACTCAAGAGGGGGGTGAATTGAGTTTTGCAAAATCTTTTCGTAAAGTACCTCCTTTGATATCTTAAAGACTATTTCTTCAATAAAGTGATTTAATAAGAAACAATCTAAGTGTAGGAGCAAGTAAAGTGAATAACAAAGTAATCAAGCGAGTATATAAAGATAATCTAAAATGCAATTTCAATACTTAAATAAAGAGATTAAGGTTAGAGAAATTGCAAACTAGATGTATCCTGGTTCGGTCACCACCACTATGACCTACATCTAGACTGAAGTCGTTCGATCAATTCTTTTCACTAACTATCAAGCTTAAGGGAGCTTGACAAACCACTACAACTTTTCAAGACTTCGAGCTCTTGATGCCTTACAACTTTTCACTCCAAATTTTCTTAGGAATTTGGTGACCTTTCAAGTGTATAGGGTTCACTCCCCCAACTACTCAATGAATCAAAGGAAGGTGTTTAATGATGGCTAAATACTCTCAAAGTACAAATAACACAAGTTGAAGAACAATGGTATATGACACTCTCACAAGAATAAAGCTCAAATGTAATTTATGATCAAGAAAACAAGAATAATGCAAATAGGATGAGAATTAATGAGTAATAATGATCAAGAAGTGTGTCCCATCAATGGGAACAACAGTCTCTATTTATAGAGGGGCCCCAAGGCCTTTTTCCTACTCATTTTCGCAAACTAGCCATTTTATAGTCGTTATTTTGTCTTGTGTACGGTAGGTAATCGATTACCATTGAGTGGGTAATCGATTACCATGAAGGGTAATCGATTACCATAGTTGGGTAATCGATTACCAACCTTTTAAAAGGTCGGAATTCACCCTAACATGATTTTCTCTTGATTCAAAATAGTTTTAAAAATTGTTTAAACAATTTATGAACATTGAAAACTATATTTTCATGCTAGAAATGTATTTGAATGTCAATCGGTGATTTAATGCATGTATTTGAAAAATACTTTGAGCTTCGTTCACGTGAGGAATCAATTTACAAATAATCCTAAGTCCTATATATTATTTTGAGTTTGGACTTAGAGACTTCTCTTGAAGTTTGAGTCTTGATCTTGTTTGGACTTCTTTTTTATGGTTGCACCATGAAGCTTTCTTTCCATGCTTGTTTGTTATCATCAAAATCGTTGAACCTTTATGTTCTTTTCGTTTGAGTGCATTGGTTCCACAAGAGTGTCCACGGAAAAATGATAAAGACGAATTAATGTTCAATAAATGCTGAGTTATTTTTTGTTTTCTTTTTGAAAAATATAATAAACAATAAAGACGATGAAATGCCCATGGAAGGACGATAAAGATGATTTAATGTCCAATAAATGTTGATTTGTTGTTTATTTTCTTTTTGGAAAATATAATACACAATAAATACGATGGAATGTCCATGGAAAAACGATAGAGACGATTTAATATCCAATAAATACTGATTTATTTTTTGTTTTCCTTTTGGAAAAATAATACATAATAAAGTCGACGAAATGCACAAATGGAGTATTCATAGGAAAATGATAAAGACAATTTCATATCTAATAAATGCTGATTTATTTTATTTTTTTGGAAAATATAATACACAATAAAGATGATGGAGTGTCCAAATGGAGTATCCATGGAAAAATGATCAAGACGATTTAATGTCCAATAAATGCTATTTTTTATTGGTCCTCTCAATCCGCGTGTCAAATTATTACTGGCGCCACATAAAACGCTGCACAATGCAGCGAATTAGGCTCTGCCACATAATCTCGCTTAATGTCAAATAAATGTTGATTTATTTTTTATTTTATTTTTTAAAAATATAATACACAATAAAGATGATAGAGTGTCCATGGAAAAATGATAAAGACGAATTAATGTTCAATAAATGCTATTTTTTTGTTTTCTTTTTGAAAAATATAATACACAATAAAGACGATGGAATGCCCATGGAGAACGATAAAGATGATTTTATGTCCAATAAATGTTGATTTGTTGTTTATTTTCTTTTTGGAAAATATAATACACAACAAAGACGATGGAGTGTCCATGGGAAAACGATAAAGACGATTTAATATCCAATAAATACTGATTTATTTTTTGTTTTTTCTCATCTATGGAATGCAACATATTAATTAATACAACGGTGATATACTCAATACTAACGGCTGGAGTCACATCAGGGATATGGGGACAAAGTGCAGGTTGACCTTAAGAGTAGAGGACTTTGTAATGGAAGACCAGATTCATCATGCTTCTGCCTCAATTATCCTGCCCTGCAATTTCTAATTCAACAATTATGAATAGCATGATACTGTAATATATATATATATATATATATATATAGGGTTTTATAAGAGATATGTCGTAGGAAAAGTGAGTGTGTTATGTTATAAAGATTCGTTTTACGTGCCGTAATTATATATATATAGGAAGATAGTTCCTTTGTAAGCTCATTGTAAAAATGTTGTCGCAGTAGTTTAGCATAGTGTGCAAATAATGCCTATCTCTTAGATATTTTATGAGGAATCCTCCAAAGAAATTCTTCCTTATTAAATTTCTCACTTACAAGAAGAAAATAATTGACTTTACTCTAAGCAGAAGAGTT